>PVIH01011457.1:0-69071 GCA_004025045.1 Sigmodon hispidus
CCAGGCTGTTTTTATTACTGTAGCTCTATAGTATAGCTTGAAGTCAGGGATGGTGATACCTCCTGAGGTTCTTTTGTTGAGTAAAATTATTTTGGCAATCCTGGCTTTCCTGTTATTCCAAATGAAATTGAGTATTGTTCTTTCAAGGTCCAAAAAATATTGTATTGGGATTTTGATGGGCAGTGCATTGAATCTGTAGATTGCCTTTGGTAGAATTGCCATTTTTACTATGTTGATCCTACCTGTCCAGGAACATGGGAGAGCTTTCCATTTTCTGATATCCTCTTCACTTTCTTTCTTCAGTGATTTAAACTTTTTTGTCAAATAGGTCTGTTACTTCTTTTGTTATAGTTACTCCAAGGTATTTAATACTATTTGCAGCTATTATGAAGGGCAATGTTTCCCTTATTTCCTTTTCTGCTCTTCTATCTTTAGTGTATAGAAGGGCTTCTGATTTTTTTGAGTTAATCTTGTATCCTGCTACATACAAGTTGCACAGGTTTTTTGGACTGATGACGGGGCTTCCGGTACGTGCCCAGATCCGGGCCAGTGGTGCAGGAGTTTGGACTTGCGGTGTGGGGGTGAGGAATTTTCCTTAAAAATGCTCAGGCATGCTGCAACCTTATCCCTTCATTTTCTCTTAAAACCTTCTTTGTTTTATAAGTGATTTTCAAAAAATAAACTCCATTTAAAACATATCTCACTGTGGGTTTATATCGCAATAATGGTGGATGATATTTTTTATGCATTGTAGTATACGGTTTGCCAAAATTTTGTTGAGAATTTTCACATCAATATTCATGAGGGAAATTGGTCTGTAATTCTCCCTCTTGGTTGTGTCTTTGAGTGGCTTGGGTATTAGGGTAATTGTGGCCTCATAAAAGGAATTTGGCAATATTCCTTCAGTTTCTACTGTGTGAAATAGTTTGAGGAGTAATGGTAGTAATTCTTCTTTGAATGTCTGGTAGAATTCGGCACTGGAACCATCTGTACCAGGGCTTTTATTTTTGCAGAGGTTTTTAACAACAGCTTCAATTTCCTTAAGGGTTATAGGCCTGTTTAGGTAATTAATCTGATCTTCATTTAATTTTGGTAGGTGGTACCTGTCCAGAAAACTGTCCATTTCTTCTAGGTTTTCCATTTTTGTGGAATACAGATTTTCAAAGTATGATCTGATAATTCTCTGTATTTCCTGGGGGTCTGTTGTTATGTCCCCCTGTTTGTTTCTGATTTTGTTGATTTGAACACTCTCTCTCTGTTTTTTGTTTAGTTTGGCTAAGGGCTTATCTATCTTGTTAACTTTCTCAAAGAACCAACTCTTAGATTCATTGACTTTTTGTATTGTTCTTTTTGTTTCAATTGTATTGATTTCAGCTCTAAGTTTGATTATTTCCTGCCGTCTACTCCTTCTAGGTGAGTTCGCTTCTATTTGTTCTGAGGCTTTCAGCTAAGCTGTTAGGTCTCTAGTGTGGTATTTCTCTAGGTTTTTCATATAGGCATCTACCACTGTGAATTTTCCCCTTAAGCCTGCTTTCATTGTGTCCCACAAGTTTGGATACTTTGTGGATTCATTTTCATTAAATTCTAGGATGACTTGGATTTCTTTCTTAATTTCTTCCTTGACCCAGAGATGGTTTAGCTGAGTGATGTTTAGTTTCCATGAGCTGGTAGTCTTTCTTTGATTTTTGATGTTGTTGAACTCTAACTTTAGGCCCTGGTGGTCTGATATGTTACAAGGGATTATTTCCATTTTTTGTATCTGTTGATATTTGCTTTATGACCAATTATGTGGTCAATTTTGGAGGAAATTCCATGAGGAGCTGAGAAATATGTATATTCCTTTGCGTTTGGGTGGAAGCTTCTGTATATATCTATTAAATCCATTTGCATCATAACCTCTTTTAGACTCCTTATTTCTCTGTTGAGTCTCTGTCTGGTTGACCTATCCAAGGGTGAAAGTTGGGTATTGCAGTCTCCCACTATTAGGGTGTGAGAATTGATGTGGGATTTGAGGTTTAGCAGTGTTTCTTTTACATATGTAGGTGCCCTTATATTAGGGGCATAAATATTTAGGATTGAAATCTCCTCTTGATCAATTTTTTTCTATGATGAATAAGTAATGATCATCTTGGTCCCTTTTAATTGCTTTTAGCTTAAAATCTACTTTGTTAGGTATTAGGATTGCAACCCCTGCTTGTTTCTTAGGACCATTTGACTGGAAAATCTTTTCCCAACCCTTTATTCTAAGCCTGTGTCTGTCTTTGCAGTTGAGGTGTGTTTCTTGTAGGCAACACAAGGATGGCTTCTGTTGTTGTATCCATCCTGTTAGTGTGTGACATTTTATAGGCAAGTTGAGTCTATTGATGTTAAGGGAAATTAGTGACCATTGATCGATATTTCCTGTCATTTTTGGTGGCAATTTCTTCGTATTTCCTTTCTCTGGATTATTCTTCTGTGGACTGATTGATTGTTTGTGGTTTCATGGATATATCTGGGGTCCTTAGGTTGGAGTTTTCCATCTAATACTCTCTGTAGTGCTGGATTGGTAGATAGATATTGTTTCAGTCTGACTTTGTCCTGAAGTACCTTGTTTACTCCATCTATGGTGATTGATAATTTTGCAGGGTATAGTATTCTAGTTTGGCAGCCATGCTCTTTTAGCGTCTGTATAACTTTTGACCAAGCCCTTCTAGCTTTCATCATTTCCATTGAATAGTCAGGCGTTATTCTGATGGGTCTGACTTTATATGTAAGTTGGCCCTTTTCTTTAGCAGCTCTTAAAATTTTTTCTTTGTTCTATATGTTTTGTGGCTTGATTATAATGTGGCGTGCTGAATTTTTTTTGGGGTCATATCTATTTGGAGTTCTGTAAGCTTCTTGTATCTTTATAGGCATTTCCTTCTTCAGGTTAGGGAAGTTTTCTTCTATGATTTTATTGAAAACATTTTCTGTGCCTTTGAGCTGGTATTCTTCTCCTTCTTCTATTCCTGTTATTCTCAAATTAGGTCTTTTCATGGTGTCCCAGATTTCCTGAACATTTTGAGTTATGGCTTTTTTAGTTTTACTATTTTCTTTGACTGATATATCTATTTGAGCTACTGAATCTTCTACTTCAGAGATTCTATCTTCCATCTCTTGAACTCTGTTTGTTATGCTTGTATCTCAGATTTTCTATTTCCATCTTTGCCTCATTTTGTGCCTTTTTTATTGCTTCTATTTCAGCTTTTAGTTCCTGGCATGTTTCTTTCATAGATTTGTTCATCTCTTCCAATTTTTTGTTTGTATTTTCTTCTATTTTTTAAGGCTATTTTTCATATCTTCTTTGAGAGCTTCGATGATCATCATAAAGGAATTTTTGGTGTTGCTTCCTTCTGTTTCCTCTTCATTGCTCAGTTCAGGTCTTGTATTTGTAGGATCGCCACTTTCTTCTGGAGTTAGCTTGTTGTTCTTTATATTATTGTGTAAATTTTTGCACTGGCTTCTGCCCATGGCTTCAGTGGTTCACAATTTGGTGGCTCCTGGTCAGTTGTGGCACTCGGGCTTGTGTGCCTCCTGTCACCTCTGAGGAAAAGGTCTGCTCAATCTTTACCTCTGCTCTGGGCAGGCGACTGAATTTCCAGTCTTCAATCTCTCTGTTTGTCCAATTGGAGGTGGGGTGGTGGCCATGCAAATCCGTCAGCAGTAGCTGGGGGGACTGTGGCAGTCAGAGTTTATCTCTGTCTGCTACAGAGTGTGTGGGTACATGCTCTGCAGACAGCACCCAGTCTGGAACCGAAACCGGAACTGATTGGAGCTCAACTCCCCCTGGCATGGATACAGGTGCTGGGGCCTGCTGACCCCTCCTCACCTCTGGGCGGGGTCTCAGTCTGTCCTTCAGGTTTCCCAGTCCTTATCTGTTTTCTCAGTTGGAGGTGGGTAGCCGTGCAAATCCTCAGGAGCAGCTTGGGGGACCATGGCAGTCAGAGTTTATCTCTGTCTACTACAGAGTGCGTGAGTACATGCTCTTCAGACAGCACCCAGTCCCGGAACCGGCAATTCTTCAACATCAACAAAACCTTGTGTACTTATTTATGTCAAATCTGTATACTTTTGTTATTTCTCTATTAAATAGAATTGAAGCTGTAGACTTTTTGGAAGTAGGGGAGAGCACTGTTTCTCTCAGCTGATCTGACTTTATTACCTATCCTTCAAAGTTGTCCTTAGGATAATTTTAACATGTAAATTGTAAAAGAAGTGGTAAAGCATTCTTTTCAAATAATAATTATCATTCTATCACTTTAATTTCAATGGAAGCATTAGGAAAAGTTGTATTACTTACTGTTTTTGTATATCAAGAATTGATATAAAATCTGATAACCCACATAATACATAAAAGTTGTCTTCAAGGACACCAGGAGAAGCTAAATGTGTTTGCCATTTTTAAGATTCATTCACACATGCAATCTTCCTGTTTTAATCTACCATCTTCCAAATGCAATTACAATAGTTTTTAAATTTTTAATATTTATTTATTTATTTTGATTTTTATAGACAAGTTTTCTCTGTTTAATAGTTCTGACTGTCCTGGAACTTGCTTTACAGATCAGGAAGTTGTAGAATTCATAGAGATCTGCCTGCCTTTGCCTTTCTTCCAAGTGCTGGGATTAAAAGTACACACCACCATATGGCTGAGTAAGTAATTTTTACATATTATCTATTCTTGCATCATTTAGTTGGCCAAGATGCCAAAGTGGAAGGTCACTTGCTTTATGTGTGTTGAACAGCATAAACATAAGAAAGCAGGAAATACTAAAATTACTAGGAACTCTGGAATCACGTGACCTCAACTCAGATCCACTATGCATATTTGAGCCTTCTGGTCAATTGCTTTATCTCTCTGTATTTAGTTTCACCAGCTATAAAGACTGTACCTATGTCATAAGGCATCTGTACAATTTCATAATATACCATATTTAAAGTACTCATCATAGTCTCCAACACAAGATAAATACTGGCTTCTGTTATTACTGTTAAAATTGTTCTTAGTGGGGTAGAAAAATGTTAGTAGGTATCATTTCACTCAAATGTCCTAAAGGGATATCAGGGCAGTATTTGTCAGAATTTACCATGTAGTGTTCTATTAGAGAATCAGCTTCTACTGTTCAATTGCTATGGTTTTCTAGTAGTCTCAAGGCTGATGATTTGGCCTGAAGGAAAATACATGGATTAACCAGAACTGTTGGCTTGAATCTGTAGCCTCAGGCTTAAACCCTAAGGCTCTGCAGATTCTCTTGTTTTAACTTCTTGGGAGATTAGCAGTTAACAGATAGTCTTGCTGACTTTTTTTTTGACATTTCATATAAGAGTAAAAACAGATTTGAGGATTTTTCTGGGATTGTAAGTGATTCTATCTCTTCTACCATTTAGCTATTGAATATGAGGGAGATGAGAAATTTCCTATTACTTCTGTCAGTATAGTAGCAATTATTTCATTTACTAATTTAGTACAATTTACATTATTTACTAAATGATAAACACTATTAACATATTAATACTTCAAATATTCTTCAAATCAATCTACTTAAAGGAATTAATATTAGGCCACCAAGGCTAATCCATCTATTGGTAGAATTTGATTCCTTGGGTAAGATTTCAAAGAACATAAAAGATTAATACAACTTCAGCCAACAAATCTGCATAGAAGGTTCATACAACAAGCAAACACAGGAAGCAGTCAGCTATGAGATTATTAGAGGTCATTAATGGCTAAAGAGGAGACTGAAACTGAAAAACAGACACCCCCTATTTATCACTACATGATTTCCGAAGTAGTCATTGTGAATTGGATCCAATCTGCCTTAAAAAGGCTAGACTCAGGGGGCCATTTCTCACTTATTTTCCCCTCTGTTCTCTGACAAAGGAAAGAGAAAAGGGGAAAAAAAAAAAAAAAACTGTGTGAGGAATAGAAAAAAAAATGCTCTGAATTTTCTTAAAGATGGGAGGTATTTATTCAGCCACCATACAGTACATGGAGATGATCTAATTGGATAATACAGAATGCAGGTGAAGTAAGGTGCTACAGACAGAGAGAACAACAATCTCATGTTCAGTGCCTTCTGGTGGAACATGAGATGAGGCACTTGCTTTTCCTTCCCTACAAGCTCATGATCTAAGCCTCACATGATTCCACTTCTTCCCTTGGCTTCCTTGGCTTTATTTTACAGGGCTACCGTATTGTTGAGTTAGGGTTGGTTTGCAGAAGACAGACAATACTTTCAGAGGAATGGAGAACTGAAAAGGAGACCCAGGTTGCTCCAGACAAGCTGGCTGTCTGTTGGGCTTGGAGAAATGACTGGAATAGAACATCGTCTGAGCATCTCTGCCTGGGCACCTGCTTCCTGTAGGACAATTAAGATGTTTCTCATATTTGTCTCCAAGAGATCAGTCTTAGCTATGTTCAAAACACTGTCTCTCAATTGCTAGAAAATAACAGTCAGACAGAAGAATCTCACTGGAGGTGGGAGTCTGATTTCCATAAATAGCTATAGAACAAAAAATACTGAAACAGGATTTTTAGTACAAGGGCATTTGATTGTCCAGATCTAATCACATCTGTACCCTGAGCTCAAGTGGGTATATGGAATAAAAATTTTAGCATTATGGCATAGTTTGCCAGGCAAAAGCCATATTAATTTTTTTTTTTCAAATTCTGTAGTATGAAGTTTCTGGCCTGGCTTAGTCATGAGTCCTGGACCAGCAGTCCCAAAGTCCCAAAGAAACACACAGAAGCTGATATTAATTACATGATGTTTGACCTATGGCTCAGGCATACTATCATCTAGTTCTTGTGTCTTAACCCATTTTTATTAATCTATGTGGCCCATGGCTTACCTGAGTTCCTTCACATCTTCCTGTCTAGGCAACAGCTCACAGCGTATGTCTGACTCACCCCTCCTTCTCCTTTATCTATGCTCAGATTTCCCACCTGCTTCTAAGATGCCTTGCCATAAGTGAAAACAGTTCTTTTATTATCAAATGATAATTCACAGCATACAGAAAACATCACACATCTAAATTACTTATGAGTTACAAAGTCAGTTTATGTAAAGGTCCATAAATTCATTGAGCTTTAATAAAATACAATAGAATAAAAGGGACCATGTATCACCAGACTTAGTGCAGATAATGAAGAGGATATAAAATAAATCTGTAGACCACATGTATTGGGTCAATATTTTGATAGTCACTTTACTGAATGGAGGTAGAATAGATTTTGAACATCAATATCCAATATGAACCCTGTGAAGATAAAATTATATCTAAACTAATACTGTGTTTTTATGGTTACCATGGGAAACTTACAAGGTTAGTGCATTAAAGCAACATAATTAAGCTTCAATCCTCCAGTCAAGAAATCTAAACATGAATCTCCTTAAGTTATAATCCAAATGCTGTTATATCTAAGTTCCTGTCTAGAGGCTTCTTTGCCTTTGCAGGTTTTTTTTTTTAACTTTTTCTTTTGTTTGTTTTTTCAAGACAGGCTTTTCTGTAACACACTGGCTGTCCTGGAACTCATTCTATAGACCAACATGGCCTCAAACTCAGAAATCCACCTGCCTCTGCTTCCCTAGTGCTTGGATTAAAGGCATATGCCACCACCACTTAATAACAGATGGCATTCCTCAGGTCTAGAATCATCATTTCTCCATTTACACTAGACTTTCTCTTTCCTACGCCTCTAGAATTCCTGTCCTGTGTGTGCTATATTTTGCTCCAAGAAAGTGGTCTTTACGAAGGTCTTCACCACCATGGCACTTTGATTTGTGAATTCCTACCCCCTATAGCCTCTCAGCCTTCCTGGGGTTCCTTGCAGAGCACTGACACCTGCAAAATCCACTTCTAGGATTTTCAGAAAAATCTAGAGCTTCTCTGCACAGAGCTGGCTGCTTTCTGTGGTGTCTCTTTTTGCCTGACCCACTCTCTCAAAAGGTTGCTAAGCAGCCTGGTTTCTATGGCTTTATTCATTTGTTGTTTGGATTTTGTGTTTCATAGGTAATTTGTCCCTTATTTGTAGAGATGTTCAGTTTCTGTTGGTGATGGTACTTTTTTTTCTAAATAAATAAATGTAATAAAAGAAACTTAAATTTATTCTTTTTTCTTATTACTTTGGGAATCTTATACACGTAGGCAATGGAAATGTGATTATATTTATAAGGATTCCTGGCATTCCACATAGCTGAGCCAGCTCGGCTCAGGTGGGATGCATCTTGTACGGAGGCACGCCCCTGGGCGTGGCTGCGTAAACCCTGTGGCTCTGTGCAGGGAAGCACCTCCCTGGACCCATGACTCATATCCATACATACCCCTTCCCTTAAAAGAGACTGCGTACATATGCTCAGTCCTTTTCTCTGTCCCCTGACCTCTGTCCTGCTCCTCTTAAATAAACTCTAGTGTGTGGGCTTGATAGTGTATATTTGCTTTCACGCGCGAAACTAACAATATTTGTCACTATCTCTCTCATTGAGTTCCTTCCTTATCCATCATCATACTTCTGTCGCATTTTTGTACTATTTTCTTGTTTTAATAATCCATTAAGTCCAATAGTGCCTCCAATGTACTCATGGGTATGGGACCATCTACTGGGATGGGAATGGGAAATCTCCCAGCAGCTACACCATCAAAAAGGAATAATTCATCCTCTTCTGGCTACTGTGTTTAAAGATGCCATAATGAAACCTAATACTTTGTGTGCTAATAAAAATATAAAAATAAAAAGCTCCTCAATTCTTACTTGTATCATTTCCAGTACCTGAAACTCCACTCAAACATATCTATAACTACAATGGGATATACCATCTCACATCCACTTCAGATAGTTGGTATTTAAGACAAAAGGAAAGGAAATGAAAGCCAGGAAAGAGCAAGTGATAGTAATGAAGCTGTGAACAATTGGAACCACTGTTCACTGTTGGTGGTGATGTAAAGTGGCATAGTCAGTATAGAAAATATACTACTCAGCAGTAAGAAAAAACGATGCTTTAAAATTTGCAGGCAACTGGATGGATTAAGAGAATATCCTCCTGAGCGAGGTCTCACAAACTCAGAAAGATAAACTCACTCATTAGTAGACTTTAAACAAAAAAAAGCTAAGTATGTCCAAACTTCAAACCACAACCACTGAACAGCTTGGGATCTGAAACACCTTAGACAGGCACCTTGGAGCCCACTCCCTCCAGAGGAACACCTGACCCAGTCTTGATGTGGAGGTGAGGAAAGTGGATCTGCCTGGAGTAGATGTTGAACTAAGCCACCTTGGGACCTTGGTATCTCCTGCCCTTGCTGGGGAGGAGATAAGGAGATGGGGAGAAGAGAGAGTGACTGGAAGGGGTGGGAGGTGGGAGAGCATGAACAAGGGGATACATGGATAAAAAAATATGATTTTTATCATAATAATAAAAAAGAGTAAAAAAAAAGAAATTAGCATGCTGATTTCTCTGTGAGCAACAAACAGTTACCATGTGATGCAGCAGTTCTACTTCTGAGAACTATAAAGAAATTCTAAAGATGTATTTGTAGACCTATGATTATAGCACTATTATTCATAATAGCCAAAAGGTGAACATAAGCCAGCTGTCCATCAATGTATGAAGAAATGTGGCATGTATACTGACTGTCAAGGCTTTGAAAACAAAGGACATTCTTAGTTCTGACATGCTTTACCTGAGTGAGCCCTGTGGATACCATGTTAACTGAAATATGCCAATCAAATATTTGATTCCACCTATGGGAATTGCTGAATAAATTTAGAAAGATAGAAATCAAAATGGTGGTTGGTAGAAAGAGAGTGGGCAGTTGAGACTTAATTAGCTGAGAGATTTTCATATTTGCAAGATAAAGACTCCTGGTATTTGGTTGCATAGCAGTATGAATGGATTTAAACACTGCTCAGTTCTACTGGGGGATGGTTATGATGATACATTTAATGCTATATGCTTAGCATCCATTTAATTTTCTTAAGTTTTAAAACTGCACCAGATCTGCTGTGTCCCCCACTGTGCCCCTTCAGTGAGCAGCACCATCACATACCTTGTAGTTGAACCCATTGGGGTTTTTGTATTTGTTTTTGACCCATGTATTTGAGGTTGGCCTGGAACTACCTATTTAGCTGAGCATGATCTTGAATTCCTAGTCCTCCTGCCTCCACTTCCCTGGTGCTGGGATGAAAAGTATAGGCTACCATGCCCTGCTCTCTGAGTGATTCCTGGCTGCCCTAATTTACACACAGGCTTATTGTCTACAGAGTCCAATCTGCAGTTTTCTTCCACTCTATGGCCTAAATCTTGGCTTTCGTCCCTGCATTGCCTGTCTGCTTTGCATCAACATCTGTGCCAATTCAATCACCATACATCCAGATAAACAGAAAATGAATCTCATTATTTCCTTAGGAAAGTCCAAATGTCTGAAATAGGTCTTACAAACAAGAGTTGTGCAATCCAGCCACATCTCTCCTCATCATGTCAACACTTATTCATGGCCAACTGGGTCTGGGCTCCAAGTCAATCAAGCGCTCAGGGTTTTGAAAGATGTTACAGCACAAGGCCATTGCTCTTCTGCTCTCATGCACAATCCAGCTCTAATCATCCTTAAATGCTTTTCGATTTGTTCTACAAAGTCTGAAGCCATGATTCACCAGTTCTAGCAAGTACATTAATATCAAGAAAGAAGCTATAATGGACTTTTAACAATATGAGTCCTCAGAAAAAAAGGAAAACATATTTTAGCCTCTGAAATGTCCATCTTTTTAAAATGCAGTAATGAAAAGATAATTTGATCTCCCAGACATTCCAATCACATTTTCACATAATCTACTCTCTTATATTCTCTATTAGCCTTGCTCTCATATATTATTGATAAAAGAATGGTAATAAAAATTCTGTCTTCTATACTAAAATCCACATTGCTTCAGCTCAAGAGGGTTTTTGTTTTGTTTTGTTTGTAACTTTGTCTAATTTTCTTAGGTTTTACATTTTTTCCCCTTTCCATTAGTCAGAATTCTCCTCTGAGTACTAATGCTTCAAGGTCAATGTGTCTACTGGGAGACAGCAAGTGACTTCTGCTTCTTGCCCTTCTTCTTTCTCCTTTTGGCCTCATGGAGTTACTGTTTCTGTTTTATGACAAGAGAAACAAAACACATCATATAAATTCGAAGTTTCTTGTGACCCAATTAGTTATCAGAATGAGAAATATTACTAGGGTCGATATTTATTTAAGTTACTTACAATATAAATACAGGAAATTCAGGAAAAAGGATACACTCATCTGCAATGGATCTTCCTTTCAGGCAGTGGAGAAACAGAGAAAGAGGGATCTATCCTCATGGCGCAGAACTTTAAGCTGGTTTGGGGCAAGCTGTAAGGCTACAGTTTCAAAGTTCATAAGTGAGCCCCAAACCTGCGCTGGCCCAGAGGTCAGGCCCTCAGGTCAGAGAGGTGTTGAACCCATTACAATTTCTAGGCTAATTTAAGTCCCCAAACTCCATAGAGGCCATGCGCTCATATATATTTGATCTTATTTTGAGCAACACTGTTGTGAGTGCTGACAGTTGAGGGTTAAACCTAACCCTTCCCTCCTTAATTCCTTTTTCTCATAGACTTCACCCAACTCAATTCTCACTTCCTTTTTGTCATAGTTTTTTGTTTGTTTGTTTGTTTGTTTTCTCATTGGGCCTAACATGATTCAAGATCAACTATTTCTATCAAAATTTAAGGTATTTCTATGGGAGATTCCTGCCATTTCCTTAAATACAGAATTCCAAAATTATATTTTTCTCCCAGATAACCTCTCCAGGTCCTTTCACAATAATAACATTCTTCAGGTTATCTCACTAAGCACCTGATATCCTGATATTTGCATAAGTTTTAGGGACAGATAAATGGGAGTATAACTATGTTCACTCCAAATACATTTCCAGCTCAGCCAGGAATAATGACAAACAAGCTGTGGGTAGCCTGAAGTCTGTGACTACAAATAACTTTCCTCCGCCTTTCATTCTTGATAGTCAACATTTCACTGAGTGCTGCTGTATTTTAACCTCATGTTTATCAGACTCATCACTAATGCTACTCTTCTTCTCATCTTGCTCTTAACACTGTGCTTCCCCTGTCCTTCATCAAGTCAGTCTCAGTATGATCTGTGTTCTCTTTCACAAATTTATTTCCTTTTTATAGGGAATCCAAGATATCATTTCCTATCATGGGTGTTCTAGAATCCCCTTCTTATAGTTTCTACTTATTCTACTCCATGTAAGATATCTGAATAAAATTCTTAGAGTTTTGCATGCTCATAGCCATTTTCTTTTTTTCTTTTTCATTTAAAGATTATTTTTCTTTCATGTCATACATTCTTACTTCAGTTTCTCCTCCCTCAATTTCTTCCTGTTACCTCCAACACGCCTTCCTTCTCCCCCAGATCTACTTTTCCTTCTTTCCCTTCAAAAAAGAGCAGGCCTGCCAGGGATATCAATCAAACATGGCATATCAAACAACCAACATGGCATATTTATGCCTACTGTAAGACAAGGCACAAATCCTTATATAAAGTTTGGATGAGACAACTCACTGGGAAGAAAAAGGTCCCAAGAGCAGGTGAAAGAGTCAGAGATACCCTCAGTTACACTCGTAAGAGAACTAAGAGAATACCAAGTTATACAACCATAACTAATATGTATACAACCTAACAAACACAAACCCATAAAGGCTCTGTGATTTTTGGTTCAGTATTTGTAAGCTCCAGTAATCCCATACTTAGTTGATTCTGTGGGCCATGTTCTTCTGGTATCCTTGACAACTCTGGCTCCTACAATCCTTTTTTTATACTCTCCTTGGGGTTCTCTGAGCTATAGACTAATGTTTGGCTATGTGTCTCTTCATTCCTATCAGTTGCTGGATAAAGCCTCTCTGGTGACAATTGGGCTACACACCTAATATAGCAGAATATCATTAGGAATCATTTCATCGACTTTCTTTTTTTTCTTTTCAGTCTTGTTTGGTTCTACCCTAGGTCTCTGCACCACCCTGTTTCTTCATCCTGGTCATCTAGGCAATGTGGGCATGGACTCCCAACTGTGGCTGGATCCTCAAATTAGATCAGTCATTGGTTGACCACTCCCACATGTTCTGTGCCAACATTACTCCAGTATATCTTGCAGGCAGAACAAATTATAGGTCGAAGGTTTTGTGGCTGGGTTGGGACCAATCCCTACACTGGATGCCTTACATAGTTACAGAGGATGGCTAGTTCAGATTCTGTACCTTTCATTACTAGGAGCTCTAGTTAGGCCTTTGTGGATTCCAGGGAGTTTCCACATTGGCATCCACATGTCTCCTGGTTCCAGTCATCTCTCCCCATATGCACTCCTTTCATGCTCCCTCCCTTAATCATTTCTGTACTTAGGAACCTTCAGTAGAGTCAGTCCTATTCACAATGTCTCACTTTCAGAAATCCCCCTTCAAGGTCCACTCCTTCTCAACAATTCTAGCTCCACCATCCTCCAAATCTTTACATGTTCCCAAATATTCACCTTCAATCTCTACCCTTGTCCCACTAACTCTATTAGCAAACTCAAATCCTGCTCAGCTTTTAGCAATAATCACAGGCTCTTCCTCATCCACTGATTACTGTTATTAAGCTTAATTCTTCCTCCCCTGACTTCACCTATCACTCCTTCATATTGTCCAGATCACTTGGAGCCCAGGGAGTCAATAAAGCATAGCACAGCCATGTATGTGTACAGGTGCAAAAGTGGAGCACCTGTTTTTATCTTTTTGTTACATAAGTACTTTTAGTAAACTTTGTATATCCCAGTGAGTGGAAAAATTAAAAGGTAAAGAAAAATAAATAGTTCAGTATTGAAAAAGACAACTACATAATTTTGAGCTCAAGGTACTTGAAACACTATGATTGTACCTAGAAGGTACAAATGGAATCAAGAACACTCTGTTCTGCCAACCCAATTCCCAGAATGATTATTGTAGTATTAATCTCAGCACTGTCCCCAGTCTTTGTCCCCTTGAGACAGCCTTTTCTTCTTTTCTGAAAGGACCCAGGGGCAGGTACTAGGAACTCTGAAATAAGGCTGTTTACTGATGCCAGTTTCTAATAAGAAGAGTCATTAAGACAATGATTTCACTCCTGTATCTCATTTTTCCTAACTGTAAAATAAGAAGTTTGAATGAATAGCTCTCTGGGGCTCTTTCCAGTCCTAAGGCTTCTGCAAAGGCAATCCTGGATATGTGGAGACTGGTAAGTCAGCAGGCAATAAATAAGTGTTCAGTTGTTATTTCTTCCTTGAGAGATTTTATTTTAGCATATTTAACATATTAAGTAAAATAATGATTTGAAATACCCTTAGGAAGTTCTAGAGAACAGAAACCCAAAAAGTGCCTCTAAGGCATCTATTCATTTATCCACAGCTTGATATTTTTCTGGATCCAGTAAACAGACTTATTGGTTAGGCAGAGATTTTTCTGTTACTCCTTTTCAAAAGATGTTTGAGAGCTTCCTACAATACCAGCACACATTAAAAACTTAGTAATTAGTGATCCAAAGACCAATAGGTCAAGAAATTGGAAAAAAAATATTCCCCAAGCATCAGAAAAAGGCCAGTGAAAACAGGTGTTTGGCCTCTACAGAACAGTTTCCAGAGAAATCCTAACCCAAGCACTAAGCAATGTCTCCTGGAACATTAAACGTTCATTGACCTATTGGGGGCAACTTGGATCCAACATCCTGGCCTGACAGTAAAGGGCAAGTGTACTCTTGTGTTTCAGCAAAGTGGCAGGTAGAGATACTCCCCACTAAAGCCATCATGTTCAATCACATCTTTCTTTATCATCCCTGTGTTATGTGGGTAAAACCATGAGCATAAAACAAAAGAGATTATGAGAAAATATTTTCAATCAAGAAGCATCCAACAAAGCATGTAATTAAGTAGAAAACTGTCAGAGATTCCTTATTGTCTCTGCACAGGGCAGGACACTGGTTTAATGGCTTTGTAGAAATGAGAAAAGACAACTTGGTAATTGACTTAGTACAACAGCAGACAATGTTAGAAAGAAAAAAAAAGATACTTCTGGATGCAGCAGGGCATCGAGTCCATCCAATTGGTACCAAACCCTGGAAGAAAATGTATAATCTTGATTGGGAATTATTCTTTAAGTAATAAATATATCCAAAACAACAATCTTCCTGGCTTTTAAAAAATGGGCTGATATTATTAGAAATAAGGAAATTAATCTCTCCTACTTTCAACCACAAAACAACTTTATTTTTAATTCTAGAAGAGTGTAAACCAAGTTTATCTGAATTCTCTTAAAAGGGCAGATGCAGTGTTTATAGGAAAAAGAGACCAAACAGAAAGCAAGGCTTTAGCCTACCTTTCTACCTTTCTGCAGAATTGTACCATGGATATCATTTGGCCCTGCAAGTTACATAGCATTGATTCCAAAAGACAGTATAAATTTTCTAATAAGATTAGTTATTTTTTGAAGAAAAAACCTCAGTAAATTCTATTACAGTTAGTTGACTGCCTGTAGGTTGAGACTAAGTCACGATCTGGATAAATGAAAAGTTTGGCTTCTCTGTGCTAAGAGGAGGCAAACTGAAGTGACCCTAAAAGCAGTTATTCATGATAATTGATGATGACTGATACAACTTCTTCCAACTAGAGGCACTGATGAGGCAGGAAAAGAATTCTGATGTATCAAAGAAAGTGTCAGCAAAAAGAAACAGGCAAAATATGTGTTATGTTCGTGGGGGTTTTCTGTCTATATTCCTCCATCTCATTCAAAACAACTCACTTTTGTTTTTGTCACATATATACATTAACTTGTGTTAGCTGTATGTACTTTTCAAGAAAGAAATATGGCATGGCCTGTATCTTTGCTTTATGGCAAACATAGACATGGAGTTTATCAGAGAACATAAAAGACTTTATGTGGTGGAGTAATTGGTATGTTACTTCTTCATCTTTTAATTTTTAAACCTCAAGTTCTGTATCCTTACAGCAGAAGGTAAGAAATGATATTAATTCAGGCTGGAGAGATGGATCAGCGGTTAAGAACATCGACTGTTCTTCCAGAGGATCTGAGTTCGATTCCCAGCATTCACATGGCAGCTAACAACTGTCTGTAATTCCAAGATCTGACACCCTTACACAGCTAGACATGCAGACAAAGCACCAATTCCCATATACTGAAAATAAATATTAAAAAAAGAAATTGTATTAATTCACTAAATATATATTTCTTATTGTATGTGAGACTCTAGTTATTATGAAGAAGAAACACATTCTCCCTAAAAGAATTTACTTGTTATTAGGAAAAAAATCAGGCTTCTTTTTTTTTTTTTTTTTTCAAAACAAAACTCTTGTCTTCCAGCTTACACTGACCTCATCTACTTTTTCTGGTCACAATTTTCTAAATGTGCCTTTTAAATAAATGCATTTCATTAGTGTTTGCAAACATCTTACATTATGAGCTATCTTTGAGGGAACATCATTTACTGAAATTTCAGGTATCTCATTTGGATAATTTACTGGCCACTCTAGACTACTAGAGCACAATTATTTATTAAGTTCCTGTTTAATGCCATTTTTTTTGTTCCATCTCATTCCAGGTCACCTGAGCATAATGTTTCAGATAAAGGCATCCGCCCCTTAAAATATCTCAAACAAATTATCTTCAGGCTTCTCCTGTACCTTTATCCTTCTCAACTCTTTTGTTTCTTTCAAGGCCAAGATATAAGATGAACATTCCAATGTAAATAGCTGCTTTTAGCAGATGGTTCAGAAGAAATATAAGGAGACCAATAAGGAAAAGCAGTCTAAAGGCTTAATTACCCAACAACATACCATCACGACAAACACCAGCTGAACCACTGGGAACTCTGGAAGTAGCATAGAAACCTCAGTGATCAGGGCACAAAGGGACAGAGGTATTGATGATGTATGTCCTCTTGTCAGACAATGGCTAAGGCCTTCACCTTTGTGCCACATCATGGAAGGAAGGCCTTAGGAATGAAGTGTGGGTCAGGGGTAAGGTGCTACACACTCTGCGAAAGAAATACCAGTAAAATCTGCTTGCCAACAGAGCAAGTAATTCCCTTGAACATGTAGAAATCATGTCTCCATGTCAGCCTCTATATTTACACCAAATTCTTTTGGTTTTCTGCCCACCACAGTATTAACTTTTTTTACACTTCACAGTTCTTTTGATCCTAGGCCTTACTAATCATATCAATATTCCTCTTAAAAGATTACCTGCATAGACTCCTTTCTGCTCTATCACCTTCCTTTAAGGTACCAGTCAACTTATAATAAAATAGCAGCACATGTGTACTAAACAGCATCTTTTTCTGTATTATATACTTGTCCATGCACATGACAGGCATCATCTCATGCAATGCTTCCAACAAGTTTACCAGCTAGGTAATAGTTTTATCCCCATTGTATAAATGAGACTACTGAAGCTCAATTTAAGAAGGTCAGAACTAAGAAGATTAGGGAAAGAAGCTATGCAGAGACAGTTTGACCTCAGAATCTTCATGATGAAAAAGCCTATCTCACCATATCTTTATTGCACTGCTGTTCATATAGCTCTAATTATGCCATTTCCTTGATTCAAAGACCAAGCCTATCTGCATTTCCCTAACAATTTCATGAACAAAGTCTTAACTTTTAGGCATATGAAGATAGCATGTCATATATTAGTTCCAGATCCCCTTTCTATTTTATCTGCCTGTACTCAGCATTATCTCATTCACTGAAGCAAGTAGGAACAGAGAGGAATGGGCTTGATTTAAACACTGGGAGCTTTGAGAAGAGTCACAGAAGATAAGTCCATGTTCTTATCACACAAGCCTTTTACGAGGCACTAGTTTAAAGATGTTTTATATCTCTCCAAGAGACAGCCAATGCTGTCTCAACCATCAGCATTTCTGAAAAGACAGTCACCTCTAACCTCGACCCAGTTATGATGGCCAGAGGCTGCTGGAAACTGAAACTGGCTGACCTACAAACCCACTGAATGATTCTTTCTTCTTACCAGCAGGTGCTGTCTGGTTTCCTGCTTTCCCTTGGTTTCTCGGCCTCTCCACCCACTGTTTCACTTCTTCCATAGCCACTTCAACTGTTTTCCCTTACTTGGTGGCTGGACACACTGCTCTCCCTCTGCTATGAACTTGAAAGAGGTCCAGTGTCTGCCAGCCAGCTCTGCCTTCTTCTCTTATGGTGCCATTTCATCTTCCCCCAGAAGTGGAGCCTGAGGATGCAACAGGATAAAAGGCTTCCTACATTTTACCCACCAGCAACCAGCATGAAAAAGATCTGAAGCAGATAGTTGAACAGCCAAGCTAGATGGTACAACGAAATTCTTTCCAATCCTGTACTTTGACTCCTAGAGTTCTCACATTTTGAATATACATCACCATGTAAATTACATGTGTCATTGTTGAAAACTATTAAATGCTAAAGATCAACTGAGGTCTAACTAATAATAAGCAATAAGATTTATTTTATATATGAAAGTGACCAACTATCAGAAAAGTAAATATAGTGAAAGTTAAATATTCACAGGGTTGGCTTTTATCAGCCTAAATGGTGTTGTAGGTGGTTAATATTTCACAAAAGAATCCTATGATCCTTTAACAGGATAATCACCACCTGGCACACACTCACCTGCTCCCTAGCCTTATACTTCTTTATTGTGTTATACACTAGCACTTTGGAGGTAGGGATGCTGAGTGATCCCAGTGCTAGATACATTTTAAAAATATTCTTTATGAAAGAATGTATTTCCCAGCATATATATGAAATTGCTGTACATTTGTCATCTATTCACTGTTGACACTTTCACATTATGAGGTAAAGCTTTTTATCTGTAGGAGAGAGATGATGGATAAAAAGATATTTTCAATCTAGAGTCTATATTTTATCATCAGTATGGGGCAGAGAATTACATTATGATGGAAAACATATATTCTTTTTTGCTGTGAAATATGCTGCATAAAGGTAGGACATGTAGAAAGTGACCCTAATTTAAATGATGGGGACAACCAACAGCTGAAGCTGGAAAAGCCACCTCCATACCCAACAGAGTGTCACTGATAAGTGGAAAACAGAACTCCTGGTGCTCAGCTCACAAACACCGCAGCATAATTATACCCGCTCCAAGTTTCCTTGGCTTAAAATCAGTTTTAGAAAAAATTGTTTCTGTGTGGATGGCTCTTTTTCCTTGTGATGCTGCTGCTAATTTAAAATCAAATACTAAAAGGCGCACTCAGCTAACTTCTCAGGTGGGGCTCTTTCAAATTAGGCACGTATTAAAAAAAAAAACATTCTATATCTTGGCATGTTATATGATGACAGTCATATCGCATGATGCTGATTATCATAAAAATTTCATCTCACTAGAAAAGCATTTGTCCATATATATATATATATATATATATATATATATATATATATATATTAGGAAAATGCAGCACAGAGGGTACAGATTGCTTTGTCTCTCTCCCTATACCAAGAAAAAATTCCCACAATGGATGGTCAATTTGTTTGTTAATACAACTATGTCTCATGGTATTAATTATATATATATATATATATATATATATATATATATATATATATAATTAAAACAGTAAGGAAGTAAAGGAAAATGTGACAATATAAAATTGAAAGGCTGGAGTCAAGAAAGCTATTGATCTACTCTTCGTAATTACCAGCATAAACAAGCCAGACACCTATGTATGTTAGAATATATGCAGGCTTTTTCTGAAAATTGAGGCTCCTCTCTATGCTCCCTCCCTCCCCCCATATGGGGGCTTGTCCACCAAGTGTCTGACCTCCATGCCAGCTTAAATGGCTTGCATTGTTTTTCTTTTCTCCTCTATTTTCCTCAAGGAAGTGCCTGAGATTTACAACTTGCCTGACCTGAAGGCTTTTCTTTAAAACTCTAATAAAATCGTCCTTGAGCTGAGAGAGAGAGAGAGGCAGAGAGAGAGAGAGAGGGAGAGAGAGAGAGAGAAAGTTCAAAGAGATGAAACAGATTCTCCTAAGTATAGAGCCACATTATGATCTTAAGCAGGTTAATAAGCAACCTGGCTCAAGTCAGTTTTGTATTTTTTATATTTTAAAAAGCCTGGATTCTCAGATAAATAAAGTTAAATTATGTATATGTATAAGTTTTAGCTCTCATGCTAAACTGTATTGTGTTGCTAAAAGGTGGGTTGAAACATGGCCATGTCTACTTTAACTTTGTTGAAACCTATGACTTAACTCAGTTTGAAAAGACCAAAAGCGATGCTAAAAGGTCCATACCATGAAAAACAGAATCCCATTTATTCTTTTCCAAAAAGGGACTTGCTCTTGAGTTTGGTTTGTTTATAGTGGAAACATTCTTTCTAATTTTATACTAACTCCTAACATGAAGGTGTATATTTGAAAGAAAGAGTTTTTAATATAGCTAAATAATAATATTACCTCCAAATGTGATATAATACTATGGAATATAAAATATAAAGTATATAAATGGAGAGGTTGAAGGTTAAAGAATGTGTTACATACTTACTCTATACAATGTTGCCAAATACAAACTGAATATAAGCTAAAGATGGTCACAGTGTGGATTTACACCCTTCTTATAGCTGAACATATTAAAGTAAATAAATCATAGATTATTCTAACTTTTGGTATAACTATTTGAAAACATTGGATATTATATAATGTTTGCAGAAATATGCTTTATGCATAATCCAAACATTTTAATCTCTTACACTTAAAAAAATAATCATCAGCTTGGTCTGTAAAGTGAGTTTAAAAGCCAGCCTTGACCACAGAATGAGACACTGTCTCAAAAAAAACCAGTGTTTTAGCCTGCTATAATGATTTACCTATTTTTGTTATAAATTGGTTTTGTCTTATTTATATGTGATAAGTAGACATTAGATTTTTCTAGGTATTTTTCCTTCACAGGAATACAAATACAGAAACAGATATATATTTTCAAATTGTTATCACATGGTTTCTTGCTATTTTTAGTAGTATTAGTGAAGTTTGAAAATAAAGAAAATATGTGGAGCCAAAGGAAAGAGAAGAAAAGAATCACAGTTGAAAACAATCTCTGTTATGTGAGCTACAATTCAGCCTTACAGTAGAGAACATCGAGCCATGGGAGAAATACCCAGGTTTTCCTGGTTGCTGCAGTCTAAAATCCATGGTTTCACCTCCACTGGAAACCATACCTCTCAAGACTTGCTCCTAGCTAGGGACTCAGTAGATGAGATTCTAAGCCTGGCTCAGTCTTGGCTGTACTTAAATGGCAAGGGCTGCTATGGAAGCCAAGCCTGGCTCCCTTCCTATTTTCTTACACAGGCACTTCTAATAAAATCTTGCAGATTTAATCCTTTCTTGGCTTCTGTTCCTTAGACGACCCAGACTAAGACAAATAGGAATAGAGTTTGAAAGCATAATTTAATTCCACTCTCTAATTTGAAATTAAATTCTTGTGAAATATTGCATGTTTTTTTAAATGCAGACTGAATGTCCAAAATGAATTCTATATTGTGACAAAATAAAAGAAAAAACTATATCCTCATAAATATGCATAAATGCACTGAATAACCAAAATTGTATCAAAGGGTTAAAGGTGTTGACTGTGGAGCAGTGATTTTATAGCTGATTTTAACTTTTTTGTGTTTCTAGACATTATAAATATGCTAAAAGAAGGTATTTTATTAAAAATCACAAACTTAAAAAAATAAAATTAGGATGGCAGACAATACACAATTTGGCTGAGCATAAATATGACAGGATCGAGACATAATACTTTTGTAAAATACTGTATTTTGTTTCCTCATTTCTTTTAAAATGAAACATTAAAGAGAAATGTGAACTTTATGATTTTCCAGTATGTTGATTAGTGTAAATATATGGGTTGAAATCATTGTGGTTTTAACAATAAATACATACAAACTATCTGTTGAATAGATTATGAACAAATGTATTTCTGTCAGGAGTATAAGAAATAGATCCTCATTCTTCATTTTAAAAGTAAAGAATTATGTGCTTATATAATTTATGATAGATTCTTAATTTGCCAAGAAATTACTTTAATCTGATTTCTATGGTCCTAAAGACTATTGTTTCTGAAGTTTGGACAGAGGGAGGGAGGAAGGAGGAGACTAGGTGAATTGGAAGCAGGGCAATCTTTAGACTGTCTTACTGCAGGTAGCTCAGCAGTGCCTTTCTGTTGAGGACCTGATTTGTCTGTGGAGATTGGCATGAGCAAAGGATGCCTCTGCCTCCATGGGGAAACAGATGTGTTAGCCACCTTTGGAATATGGGGTAGTAGGAGAGTAATGTAGCATCGATCTAGTACCTTTTTTGTCAATATATTTTGTAACTTCCGTGTACAAGCTACATTTAGGTCTCTGCCAGCCCAGTATTGATCAAAAGCATTCTCTAAATTTTTTTGAAAATATGTTAATTGTGAGGATGACTTGCAACAAACTAATGTATTTAAGGATTTGGTGGAACAAAGTTAGCCTTTGGTTGCAGCTCATAAATAACCCAACATGCAAGAATACTTAAAAACTAATGAGCTGTTTGGGGAATTGATAATTTTTATGAAGAGAAAGCTATCCTTAAAATATTAAATTTTAGTGAAAATTCATTGCTTGTACTATCTGTAAAATAAAATTCTTAAGATAATACAAATTCTACTCAAAAAAGTTTTAAAGTAATTCACACAGTGTTCTGCTTTCTTCTGTTTGTTTATGAGATTATACTTTTATTACAATATTTCTTCCTTCTTTTTCCTACTTTCAAACCCTTCCATATGCCCTTCTTCAAGTTCATGGTCTCTTTTTTCATCAGTTGTTATTACATGCATATACGTATTTGTATATATATCTACATTCCTAAATATAACCTGTAGAATCCATATAATGTTACTTTTATTTATGTTTTCAGGAATGACCATTTGTCACCAAACAACTAATTGGTGAGTTTTTTCCGGGGGAGGACCACCTCTCCTGCTCCCTGCTCTACACTGCCTGTAGTTTTTTGTGTAAGGCTGACTTCTCATGTGCTTTGCAACATGCAGTTTGACATGTCTGTTGGTATCCCTTTTCAGCTTACATTTGGGCAGTCACGTTAGTGAGGCTTTCATGGGAGTAGCTTGTGATGTTATGAAGTGACACTGTCCCAGATCCTCTGGCTCTTACTTTTAAACCAAATGTGGTGCCAGAGAGATAGCCCAGTGCTTAAAAATATTTGTTGCTCTTGCAAATGGCCCAGGTTTTCTTCCCAGCACTCATAATCATCTGTAACTCCAGTTCCAGAGGATCTAATTCTCTCTTCTGATCTCCAGGGGCACCAGACACACATGGGGTGCAAAGCTAGACATGCTAATGAAACACACATGAAATAAAATATAAAATAACTTTTAAAAATAAATAACCAGATGTGTTTGTATAATATGATTTAGAAAGAATACCTTTATTAAAACGAAAAAAGTGGGTGTGCTTTCTAAGCTATTATTATGTAGAATGGATTAACATGAACTAGCATGCCAGGCTGGGGAGTCCAGCCTTTCATGTGGGATGTAAAACCTCTGGCTAGCAGCAGATGGGGCCATTCTCAACGGTGTAGGCTCCAGGTTCCCTTTGTCCTCACTCTCAGCCAAGATCTCAGAATGCCTCCGAAACACTGATTCTCAAATACACAAATTTCTAAATCACCAGGCTGATCTTCCCAGAGGATCTTGTAGTTTATACCCAGGTGTTGTCTCTGCTGCCAGCTTCTGTTTTTGTTGCCAGAAATGTCAACATTGTTGTCTCTCCCAAACACCTCCTGAGAAACACACACTCACATTTAACCCTGAACATTAGCCACCTTCTCAAAACCTTAAATTTCCAAAACCTGGAAAATTATAGTTGGTAGCTTTTAAAGCTCCAAATTCCTCTACTCTGATGTACCTGAAGGTTGTGGCATCTTTTACAACAGTGTGAAAATGACTTCAGAGGCATTTCCCTCTAAATATATATAAGCTATAAATGATTATTTTTATAAATCACATTTAAAGAAGAGGAGGCAGACTGGTCAATAACAACACACTATATTAGATGTTTTTCTTATATTAAACCCTGTATAATTTATATTAAAATGCCCTTACATGTAGACTTCTGGATTGGCAATTTTATTTAGGCCCCTTAGATCTTAAACTTGTTCTTTTGCATAGTTACTGTAATGCTTCCACCCCAAGTGCTGCCTTATATATCATTCATTTCCAGGCAGCAAATATGGATTAACAGGAAGCATTTCAGTTTATAGAGTCTTGATTTAAATAAAAGAACTTTAAATGATATTATCATAGCAAATTCAAAAGAAGATCTCTAAAAATAATATGTCAATCAAGATGATTTACAGTTTTGGCTATCCTTAGCTGCAATAAGAAAATACATTTGACATGAAATACTTCCCTAGTATAATCGGACAACCACTGTCCTGGCCTTCAGTACTGTGCCAGATTCTTCTTCCTGCTGTGGATCCTGTGAGTTTCCACTGGACACTACAGAAAGAAAAGTGTTTGGTCCTTTGGCACATAGAAAATTTTTATTTAAAGTTTTGAATGTATAGTAGATTTGGTAAAAAGACAGATGGCTCCATAAAACATGCAATAAAAGCAGTCTCCAGGGTCTTTTGAAGCCAAAAATGTGAGAATTCACTGTGGCGCCATTTGGCCCCTAAAGTTATGAGTCTGTCACCATTTCATTTCTTAACTTCTGTGGCTTTTAATTCTATCTGGGCGACACTATTGTCAGACATCATGGGAAAGCAAAGCTTTGTCTGTATAGTCACTCTTCTAAAAACAGTTGTAATTTCTGAAAATCATCAGAAATGCCTATTATGTATATTTAGTATGATAAAAGCTTCTTGTCATTTTTTTGGCCTTTAGAAATTGTGTAATAAAATGTGATGTGGGATGTCTTTGTGTATGCTGTAAATACCATTGGATAATAAAGGAATTGTTTTGGCCTATGGCAGAGCAGCTTAGAAGCAGGTGGAAAATCCAAGCATAGACACAGAGGAAGGAGGGCAGAGTCAAGAAACACAATCCAGGTGCCAAAGAAGCAATATGTAACAGAACATAGGCAAGCCACAAGCCATGGGGCAAAACAGATTAATAAAGGTAAATTAAGTTAAAACACAAAACTAACAATAAGCCTAAACCATAGGCCAAATAACATATAATTAACATAAGTCTTTATATAATTATTTAAAACCAAGCAAAACTACAAGTCCAAACCTCAAGCTATGCCAGGCCACAGACAAAAAAAAAAAAAAAAAAAAAAATCACTTAAACTACAGGGCTAAGCCAGGCCAAAAATTTCATACATCAAAAAGGTACACATTCAACATATTCATTTTAATTTTTAAAAAGTTAGTAATCCTCTATTTGCCTTTAAAATTTGGGCAAACCAAACTTTAATTAGCTAAAACAAACAAACAAACAAACAAAGCTAAACTAAACAAAACAAAACCCTCTATTAGACCTACACAGAGTTTTCAGTCTAAATCTAGAGGCAAAGTCTGAAATGGGGGCTAAGCCATCAGCAGAGGCATCAGCTCAGAAAAGGAAGAGGAACTCTGTGCTCTAATGGTTTCCTTTAACTGACCTTGTGTTGCTAGGCAAGACCATGGGCCAGTTCAACCAACATGTCTCCCAGCTCTCTGAAGATAGAATGCTATTGTCGAAACACAGAGTCATTACAAAAAAAAACTTTCCGTAAGTTTGTCTCCATTCTCAATTCCTTCCTACTCTTTAGTATTATTTACACTGTTCTAAAGACAAGAGATTTCAAGATTTACCACATGCTGCAGTTTGGTCCTGGACACCTGACCGGGGAGCCGAGGGAATGTGGAAAAAACAGACTCATGTACAGAGAAGCTGGGATTGGGTGAGCCATGATAATTCTGATGGAATGCTCCCAACTAGAGAAGCCTAGAGCCTCAGCCCTGGTATTCTGTACAGCACAGGGGAAGCACTAACCTGTCTCAGTAGGACATGTCTGTTGATGAGTAGTTTCATGCTCTAAAAACCCAGGAGGAACTGTAGTTGCTACTTTTTGTACACACTGGTCAAATAATTGGTAAACACTGATACTTGGACCAGAGGAAGGTTTTACCATTGTTTCTGAGCCTTACCAGGGGAAAGGCTTTGCCTGTTCTCAAGTTTCAGAGGTATTGGTATCTTTGACATGGTTATGTCTATGTCAAAAATATACTTTCACTCAGGATTTCCTCATCTCTCCATAAGGGTTCAAGTGAGTCAGTGAGCTCCCAATAGCTTGGGTCAGCCATCTCTATGGTTCTCCTCCTCATGATCCTGATTCCTTTGCTCATATACTCTTTCCTTCCCATTCTTGCCTGGAAAGCTCAACCAAGTGCTTAGCTATGGATCTCTGAGTCTACTTCCATCAGTTGCTGGATGAAGGTTCTATGATAACAATTAGGGTGGTCATCAATTTGATTACAGGAGGAGGACAGTTCAGGAACCTTCTCCACTGTTGATTGAAGTCTTAGCAGGGGTCATCTTTGTGGGTTCTTGGGTATTTCCAAAGCAATAGGTTCCTCTCTCTTCCCAAAATGGCTTCTCTATCAAGATATCTATTTTGTTGTTCTCTCTCTGTGTCCCTCACTCAACTCAACCATTCATCTCATCTGCTCATCTTCTCTTTCCACTTCCTTTAACCCACCTCCATGGTCCCAGTTTACTAAGGATATCTTATCTATTTCCCCTTCCCAGGGAGATCCATAGATATCTCTCTTAGGTTGCCCCTTGTTACCGAGCTGCTCAGTGGTTGTAGACTGTAGCCTGGTTATCCTTTGCTTTACACCTAAAATCTACTTACAAGTGAGTAAATACAATCCATGTTTGTCTTTCTGGATCTGTGTTGCCTCACTTAGGATTTCTCTTTCTTTTCTAGTTCTATCAATTTGCCTGCAAAGCCCTGCTCCCCCAGTATCAAGGCTGAGAAAGGTATCCCTCTCTAGGGATTAGGCTCCTAAAAGCCAGTGTATGACCTATGGATAAATCCTGGCCCCACTACCAGAGGTCCCACAAACTGCCCAAGCCATTCAACTGTCGTCCATATTCAGAGGGCCTAGTTTGGTTCCATGCAGGTTCCCCAATGTAGTACTACTCAGCAATTAAAAAAAAATAAGGACATTCTGAGATTTGCAGGCAAATTGATAGGACTCCTTACCCTCTGTGAGGAGTGGATGGGGGGAGTAGGGTGGAGGGAAGCTGGGGATGACTGGTAAGAGGGGAAGGAAAAAAACAGTGGTTGTTATGTAAAAAAAAAAAGACTTTTAAATAAAAAACAAAACAAAAGTTGAACTTAAAAAAGAAAGTAGCTATTTACTATTTCCATAGAAGCTATTGGTTAAAATTATCTTTAGGTTTTATAGAAAGAGATATGTTATCCACATTGACTGAAGGAAGGACTGGTTATCTTTAAATTTACAGCCCTGTCCACATGTTAAATGTGAAATATGACACACACTCAAAATGTTACTTCCAGGACAAGAGTGGATGGATGAACAGAAGAGCGAATGTGCAGACTGCATCTAGAATCTAGTGCTGGCCATGACACTGCCTCCAGGAACACAACTAACCAGAAGGCTTCCTTCCTCCAGTGAGCCATAAGCTCTGCCTGCCCACAGCAATTTGTGAACATCTCTCTGCTTTTCTTCCTACTAGATATAATGCTTATTATTATTGCCCATGGCCAATTAACTTCAATGAGAAAAGGCCATCCATCACAATACTCATTTTTCTAATGGAAAAGTTAGAAATAATCTTCTCTAAAATAAAGATGCATGGAGGCCTTCCTGGGATATAGAACAAAATAGAGCACTGTTCTTGTGCTACCATGGTTTGGATGCAGGAACTAATACTGAACCAGAGATACTTGTCCATCTGGCCATGAGCCAGGGCCTTTCAGACTCAGGACTGCTCAAAATTTTCAGAGCCTGTTAAACCAAGACTGTTCTGTCCCTGCTCAGAACCCAAGTACAAAGGTATCTGTGGCATATTTACTGTTGTGACTGTACTCTTTCTGGCCCTGTTCTGATCAGCAGATGTCTTCTATGTCCTGCCCAGTGCCAAGCCTCTGCTACCCAGCCACATCTCAGCAGGATTCAGTGATGAAGCTCTCAGAGATGCCTTTATGCATTCACCTTGTCACAATCTTCAGTGGCTCTTTATGCTTATTGCAACCAGGAAAACCAACTTGGTGCCATCTCTCTCCCTATTCCTGACACCTGGCCATAGTTAGAATTCCACCTAGAATCCAGGCAAGGAGTCATTGCCTCTCTCAAGATGTCTTGAGACTGGTGCAGCAGAAAAGCTGTATATAGTCTGCACATCACTTCCTTTTCTCTTTGGCTGCTTTTCTGCTAATTATACCATCTTTATTTCTATCTTAAATTTATTTGAAATAATATATAAAATAAAAATATACACAGCAATGGAGTATTATGTGATGTTTTAATGAATACATGCATTTTAAAATAAACAAATTTACCTCCTGTAACATTTATCATTAACAAATATTTTTTCATATTTGTTGAAAATATTCAAAACAATTTCATCTGACTTCCTGAGACTGGGGGTATTAACTGTGGGTACACGCTACTATGTCATATCACATTAGGCATTCTTCTATTAACTGCAACTTAGTACCTATTGAATAAGATTTCTTCAATCCCATTCACCACAACTCTCTCAAGTCTGGCAAACTCTTCTAATTTCTGTATGAGCAACTGTCCTAAATTCCACATGTCAGGACAGTCATGCATTATTTGACTTTGTGTACTTTTCTGTGCCTGGCTCAGCATAATGCTGTTTGGTTTGATCTGTATTGTCACAAATGAGTGCTAGATTTTTAATGTAAAAATTCCCCAATTGTTTGAACATCAGGCCCTCAACTGGTAGCACTGTATGTGAAGATTGTGAAACCCTTAGGAATGGAGACTCACTATTAGAGATGGAGACAAGTATTGAGTCTTTTATAGGTTGGTTTCATTTTTGGCTTCCTGTTTTCTGACTATGGATACAGTTGGACAAACGGTCTCCTGTGGTGGAAATGTTCTCTGTATGCTGAAAATAAAGGAGCTGTTTTAGCCTATGTAGAGCATCATAGAAGTGGGTGGAGGATCAGAGGAGAGACAGGTAGAAGGAGGGCGGAGTTAGTCTCCATTGGACCCCTGAAGAAGAGCCATGTAAGGAATCCATGTGAACCACAGGCTGGGCCATGTGGCAGATAGGATACTAGAAATGGGTTTAAATTAAGATGAAAGAGCTTAAGGTACTTAAGGCCAAATAGTATGAAATTGTTCTAAGTGTCCTATTAATTTCTTTGGGGAATAAAAGCCACCATGGGCAAGGTCCAAACCTCTGGCTCAAACAGGGCCGGAAATCTTCTACAACAGTCTTCTACTCTTGATACTACACTTTCCCTACATCTGCCTACAGGAATGTCTTCTCTGACATGGGGACAGTATGTCTTTGAAACTAAAAGCCAAAATAAGTCCTTTCTCAGTTGCTTTTGTCAGAATATCTTGTCACAGTCATGGGAAAAGAAGCTAAGATAAGAGAATCCTTTTTTTTTTTTATGAGACCTTCCTACATTTTGGATATTAACCCTCTATCTGATATGTTGGGAATTCTTTAGGTTGCTATTTTGTGTGGATGATGGTGTCCTTTGCCATACAGAAACTTTTCAGTTTCATGAAGTCCTATTTATTAATTGTTTATCATAGTGCCCATGCTAATGGCATTCTAACCCAAAGTCTTTTCCTAAGCAAGTAAGTTCAAGACTATTCACTACTTTCTCTTCTGTCAAACTCAGTATACCAGGCCTTATATTGAGGTCCCTGATCCATGTGGAGTTAAGTTTTGTTCAGGGTGATAAGTATCTATTTGCATTCTTCTACATGTAGCCCTCCTGTTTGACCAGCACACAATTTGTTGCAGATGCTGTCTTTTTTCAGTGTGTATTTATGGCTTCTTATCAAAAATTAGGTGTCCATTGATATGTCAACTTATGTCTGGGTCTTCAGTTCCATTTCATTGATCAAAGTGTCTGTTTTTAGGCCAGGATCATGCTATTTTTATTACTATAGCTCTGTAGTACAAATTGAGATCATAGATGGTGATATACACTGATACTAGGAGACTTCACTGCCCCACTTTCATCAACAGACAGATCATCCAGAAATAAATAAATAAACAGAAGAATGCTAGAGTTAACTTACATCATAAACCAGATAGATATAACAGACATTTACAGAACATTTCACCCAATCACCCAGGGAGGGGATGGGGAGTCATGGAGAAAGAAAGAAAAAATGACCTGATGTGGCAGGAGGGGGAAGGGACCTTGAATGGGGATATATAGGAATAGGAAAAAAAAATCCAGAGGGAAAGCTGAACACAAAGTAATTTTATGTGTAGCAAATTATTTGCATTATCACCCTTGATAAGTCATGTTTATGATTTTTATTTTCTTTATAGTTATTGTTAACTTATCAGTGTAGCGGGGAAAAAATGGATAGTACAGGTATGGGAGGGGCACGGTCTGCGGAGACGAGACGGAAGCAGAGTGGAGACGAGATGGAAGTGGAGCGCGGCGAGGAGGCGAGTCTTCCGGTCCCTTGGCGCGGCGGCGTGAGGCGGCGAGTTGGTATGGCGGCTTGGCGTGTTGCTAAAACTTTCTTTTGTACATGGTTCTAACAAAATAAACCTTATTTAAAACATACCTCTTGGTGGCGGGTTTTTACCGCGATAATTGGCACCCAACGTGGGGCTAATTCCCCAAACCTGCCGGATTCTGCGCCTGTGCGTGCCGCCAGATTCCGCACCCTGCACGCTTTGGCCCCCATCTGCACGCACAGGTGTTCGGTACAACAGCCAGGAGGGAATCTGCGTACAAAAGAGCTCCTGAGACCCAGTTCTGAGGGTGCACGCCTGGTAGGATTTGTGGAGACATTTGGCAAAAAACCTCTGGGCTAAATCACCACCCCGTTTCAAGCACCATTGCTGCTGCACTACGACATCTGCTGACCATAAGTCCTCATTACATCTGAGTAAGACAAATTTTTTTTTTCTTTCTTCTAAAATGTCCGATCAGATAAATATTCACAATTTTACTCACTTTTTCACAATAGTGATAAAAGATTATTTCCAAGATTACACATTTAGAGGTTATCTCCACCCAAGAGTCCTTTTGTTTTTCTGTGTAATAATATATTTCTTACCTACTTATTTTAAGAGATTTCAACATAAAAAATATAAAGCTAAGCTGTCTAACATAGATAAACATATTAAGACATTCCAAAAACTCATTGTTTCCATAGAAGAGAGGTCTACTTTAAACACAAAAAAATTTAGAGCTCACATTGATAAAAATTTTAAAAAATTAGATACAAAATTTAAAACAATAGATAAAAATTTTAAAATAATAAATAAAAACTCTAAAAAATTTAAACAAAAAACAGACATGGTACAAATGTTTGTATATTGATACAAATGGGAAATTAATCTGTATGTCTGATTGAGATAATATATATTGATGCAAAGTTAAATGTATAATTGCCCTATTTTACACGTGTCTACCTCTGTCTAAAATATTTTGCACATTGATGTGTATTAAGTACATTGTCATTTCCATAATACAATTTCTACCTCTAATTATTTATGATAGTCATAACATTTGTTGTACTATACACATGAGTTGTTTTATATAAATCTGTTTAGATATATTTTTATATATAATGATATATAGTTAAGATATTGTTGTCACTTGATTAAAATATATATTTTGGTCAATTTTCCTAAGATTGTTATACTTAAAATTATTTAGAGGAGCTGTACACTCATTTTAAAATGCCTATTTTTACAATGTTAGACTCACTTTCTTGGTTGATTGAGATTGCAAATTATGGTTACTCAGATTTATCACCTAACAGTCAAGATACTCAGGCTTTTCAAAAACATGTCAAAATATACCAAATAAATAAGCGTCTTCAACCACTTCATAGACCAAGAAAATATGGCATTCAAGATTTCGTTATTTCAAATTTGGCCTTGAGAGACATGACAACTCCTGACATCACCGTTCCTTTCTCAAGGTGGTATTGAGCATCACAGACATCTTGCAAAGAGATTGTTTAATTTGGCTAATAATGGCCTGAGGGGCAAAAGACTAGACTTACACCCACTGCTGTCAGCATGCTCACTGTCCAAAATAGACCTGCAAGATGAGAGATAAAAACTGCCAAAGCCTGCCTAGCCAAGATAAGACAGTCCTACCAAAAATACCCTCCTTCTATAGAGACTTGTCAGATATCATAAGCCAGTAGCCACAAAGATAAATGCTCCCGTTACACAAAAAAGTAATAGATGACTGTCCAAATAGTTAACTGTCGTTGTCTTCTCCTAGATTCTAAAAGTTACTTCATGCTTCCAACTTTAGGTATATATTTTCCTTCTCAGGTCTTGACGGTGTTAAAAATTAAATAGTTAAAGTTGTTATTACTTCACATTCCAACAAAGACACTCAAGTCTTAAAACTCTATTATTTAAAATAAACAGCCTTAAAACAATCCCTATACATTTTTATATCAACATTTTAGATATTAAATTACACTTTATAGTTGTTTGTTAGCGGTAGTTTGACCTCACTTATGTTAGTTCCTTCCTCTCTCCCACACACTGTCTTATAGTAATCCCTATAATATATAGTTTTATACCTAGTTTAAAACCTTCCTATTTAGACAAAATAGAGAGATGTAGCGGGGAAATAATGGATAGTACAGGTATGGGAGGGGCATGGTCTGCAGAGACGAGACAGAAGCAGAGCAGAGACGAGATAAAAACAGAGCACAAAGAGAGAGGCGGGTCTTACGGTCTCAGAGCATGGCGAAGAGACAAGTCTTCCGGTCCCTTGGTGCGGCAGCGCGAGGTCGGTATGGCTTTTTACCGTGATATATCAGCATTTTAAATTCAATTTACTGTTTTTCTTGATAAATACAAAATAAAAAAACCCATAAAATAATATACTTTCTTCTTAGTAGCTCCTAGAATTTTCTCTAAAATTGACCACATAATTGGATACAAAGCAAGTCTCATTAGATTTTAAAAAGTAAAATAACTCCCTGCACCCTATATGACCATCACAGATTAAAGCTGAAGATCAGCAAATGATCCATAGAAGAAACAGCAGAAAGCTTACAAACTGATGGAAACTCAACAACTCATTGGTGAGTGAAAAATGAGTCAAAACAGAAATTAAAATATAAATTAAAAACATTTTAGAATCTTGGAACACAATAAAGGCAGTTCTAAGAAGAAAGTTCACCGCACCAAGTGCCTACACACAAAAAAGTTGGAGTAGTCTCACATCAGCAACTTAACAGCATACCTACAAGCTTTAAAAGAAAGAAAGAAACAGAGGTAAAATAAGGGAAAAGAAAAGAAATAAAAAAAAGAACACCCCAAAAGGAGTAGACAGCAATAATCAAACTCAGGGCTGAAACCAATAAAATAGAAACAACAATAAAAAAAAATAATGAAACAAATATTTGGTTCTTTGAGAAAATCAACAAGATTGACAAAGTCTTGTCAAATTAATTAAAGAGAAAAGATCCAAATTAACAATATTACAAAAGAAAAGGAGAACGTAACAACAGACACAAAGGAAATCCAGAGACTCCTAAGGACATACTTAAAAAACCTGTACTACAGCAAATTAGAAAATTTAAAAAGAAAGGATAATTTTCTCAATACATGCCAATTACAAAGTTAAATCAAGATCAGATAAACAATTTAAACAGATCCATAACATCTAATAGAACAGAAGCAATGATTAATTCCTGTGAAGCCTGATTTTTTTAAAGAAAAACAGAGGAGTTGATCTGTTGATCTGAGGGAGAGGAAAGGTGGTAGAACAGACATGAAGCAGTGTAGGGAGGGGAAACTGCAGTCAGAATGTAATGTATAAGACAAGAATAAGAGTTTGTTTTTTTAAGTCTCCCAACTAAAAAGACAAAAAGCCCAGGACCAGATGGTTTCAGCTCAGAATTCTCTTAGAATTCTGTCAGTCTTTCAAAGAAGTGTTAATACCTATAATCCTCAAATTATTCCACAATATAGAAAAGAAAGAACATTGCCCAATTCATTTTACCAGGCTACAGTTAACCTGATACAGAGACATTATACTCAACAAAGAAGGAATTCTAGACATGAGATCCCATTAAAATACTTACAAACCAAGTACAAAAAGACATCAAAAAGATGATCCACTTTCATCCCAGAAAGTGGGTTTCATCCCAGAGAGGCATGGATGTTGTCCAACATAAAAATCAATAAATGTAAATCATTATACACATAGTATATAAGAAAAAAGGTTTAATCTCATTAGATGCAGAAAAGATCACTGACAAAACCCAATACTATTTCATGATAAAAGTCTTGCAGAGATTAGGAATACAAACATTGAAGTATGACTCAACATAATAATGGCAGTTTACGGCAAGCCCATAGCCAATATCAACTTCATTGAAGAGAAACTCAAAGAAATTTTATTACAATCAGGAACAAAACAAGGCTGTCCATACTTCACACCTACTCAATATAATATTTGAAGTTTTATTTAGAACAATAAGACAACTGAAGAAGATCAAAGGGATACATATTAGAAAGGAAAAAGTCAAAATATCTTTATTTGTAGATAATATGATAACATATAAAAATGACCGTAAAATTTCCACCAGGAAACTCCTACAGCTGATACACTTTCAGAGAAGTACCTGAATATAAAATCAACTTTCAAAACTCAATATACTTCCTATATATAAATGACTCATTGTATATTATATCCATTGACTGAGAAAAAGTATAAAAAATAATACCTTTTACAGTAGCCTGAAAATAAACTACATACATATATTTACATATAATATATATTATGTAACTATTAATTATATATACATATATACATACATAAAATCTTAGGAATTACTCTAACCAAGCAAGTAAAAGACTTGTATGATGAAATTCTGTATTTAGACCTTCAGTTTGTACGAATCAATATGTGATTTAAGGTGTAGTAGTGTTTCTTTTACAAACTTAGATGCCCTTGTGTTTGATGCATAGTTGTTAATTCAAAAAATCAGTAGCCTTCCTATATACAAAAGATCCATTCTGTATATCCATTGATTGAGAAAAAAAGAGAGGATACAACAACTTTCACAGCTGCTTCAAAATATATAAAATAGGATCTAAGAGACCAATGCAATAACTGGAGACCCATAGCACCATGCCCCAAAGATGAATAAGAGCCCCCTGGCCCACAGCCAACTAACAGGGTGATCCCAACAACAACAAGAGACCCACAGCCACCTAGCCTACAACTGACTAAGAGCTGACTAAGAGCTGACAAAGAGTGAAATGAGAAATCAATGGGCAGACACCAAGGCAAAAATACATATTACAATATAAAGAACATATATATGTTCTTTATATTGTGAAAAAATATATGTACAATATAAAGAACAACAAGGCACCACCAGAAGAAGCTGTTGGTTCTACAAAATTGAGACCTGAGCATGGCAATGAAGAGGAAATAGAAGGAAATGACATTAAGAACAACTTTATGAACACAATAGAAGCCTTAAAAGAGGATATTTTTAAAATTTCTTAAAGAATAGAAGAAAATACAGAAAGAAATTGAAAGAAAGTAATGAAAACAAACAAGTGAAAGAAATATTCTGAAAATTAAACATTGAAATAGAAGCAATAAAGAAAGCACAAACTGAGGCAATGCTGTAAATAGAAAACTTAAAGAAATGAACTGGAACTATAGTTGCAAGCATAACCAACAGAACATAAAAGATGGAAGAGAGAATCTCTGAAGCACAAGATTCAAATAGATATGTCAGTCCAAGAAAACTCTAAAACCAAAACATTCATAACAAAAAAGGTCCAGGAAATTTGGGACACCATGAAAAGACTAAACTTGAGAATAATAAGAATAGAAGGAGAAGAATACCAGCTCAAAGGCACAGAAAATATATTCAACAAAATTTTAGAAGAAAAGGTTCATAACCTAAAGAAGAAAATGCCTATAAAGATACAAGAAGCCTACATAACACTAAATAGACTAGAACCTCCCCCAAAAAATATTGCTTGCCACGTAATAATCAAGCCATTAAACCTACAGAACAAAAAAAAATACTAAGAGATGCAAAGGAAAAAGGGCAAGTTACCTATAAAGGCAGACCTATCAGAATAATACCCTACTATTCAATAGAAACAATGAAAGCAAAGAAGTCCTAGTTAGATGTTATAAACACTAAAATAGCATGAATACAGACACAGAATACTATACCCAGAAAAACTATCAATCACCATAGATGGAGTAAGCATGATAATTTACAACAAAACCAGATTGAAACAATACCTATCCAGAAATACAGCCCCACAGAAAGTACTAGAGGAAACACTCCAACCTAAGGAAACCAAATACACTTATGAAACCACAAGCAATCAATAATCCCATAGAAGAATAACACAAAGAAGGTAAACACACACATGCTACCACCAAAAATAACAGGAAATAGCAATTATTGGTCATTAATATCCCTTAATATCAGTGGACTCAATTGACCTATGAAAAGATACTATAACACGATGGATATAAAAACTTTGAGATACCACCTTACACCTGTCAGAATGGCTAAACTTAAAGACACAAATGACAGCCTATGATGGAGAGGATGTGGAGCAAGGGGAACACTCCTCCATTGTTCTTAGTGGGAGTCTAAGCTTCTTGTTCATCCATGGAATGCAGTATGGCGGTTTCTCAGAAAACTGGGAATCAATCTTCCCAAGGATCCAGCAATATCACTCTTAGGTAAAGATGCACATTTGCACCCCAAAAGCATCAGATGAACTATGTTCATAGCAGCATTATTTAAAATAGCAAAAACTTGGAAACAACCTAAATGCCCTTCAACTAAAGAGTGGATTAACAAACTATGGTACATCTACACAATGGAGTACTACTCAGCAGTAAGAAAAAAATGATATCGTAAAATGTGCAAGCAAATGGATGGACTTGGAGAATATCTACCTGAGTGAGGTATCACAAGCCCAGAAAGAGAAGCAGGGGATGTACTCACTCATTAGTGGACTTTAAATAAAAAGAAAAGCACACCCAAGCTGCAAACCACAACCAGTGAACACCTTGGGATCATAAGCACCTTGGACTGGCACCTTGGAGCCCATTTCCTTCAGAGAAACACCTAACCCAGTCTTGACATTAGGATGAAGAAATCGGACTTGCCTGGAGGAGATTCTGAACTAAGCCACCTTGGGACCTTAGGACCTCCTGCCCTTGCTGAGGAGGAAATAAGGAGATGGGGAGAAGAGAGAGTGACTGGGAGGGGCATGAGGGGGAAGGGAGTTTGAATAAGAGGATACATGGATAAAAACTGAGACTTTATTCAAAAATAAATTTAAAAAATTTTTTAAAAAATAGAATTCATCCTTCTCCTACATACAGGAAACACACCTTAACTTCAAAGACAGACATAGGCTCAGAATAAAGGGCTGGGAAAAAACTTACCAATCAAATGATCCTAAGAAATAAGCTGGTGTAGCCATTCTAATATCTAACAAAATAGACTTCAAACTAAAATCAATCAAAAGAGACCAGAATGGATATTACTTACTCATGTCAGGCAAAATCTACCAAGATGAAGTCTCAATCTTGAATATTTATGCCTTCAACACAAGGCCACCTACCTATGTAAAGGAAACACTACTAAAGCTTAAACCTCACATCAAACACAAAACACTAATAGTGCGAGACTTCAGTACCCCACTTTCACCCTTTGATAGGTCAACCAGAGAGAGATTCAATAGAGAAATAAGGGATCTAACAGATGTTTTGACCCAAATGGACTTAATAGGTATATATAGAACTTTCATCTAAACACAAAAAAATACATATTTCTCAGCTCCCCATGGAATTTTCTCTAAAACTGACCACATACTCTGTCATAAAGCAAATATCAATTGATACAAAAAATGAGAAAAACTCCTTGTATTATATCAGACCACCATGGTCTAAAGATAGAGTTCAACAACAACAAACATCAGAGAAAGCCTACAAAATTATAGAAACTGAACATCTCTCAATTGAACCACCTCTGGGTCAAGAAGGAAGTTAAGAAAGAAATTAAAGACTTCCTAGAATTCAATAAAAATAAATCTACCATATACCCAAACTTATGGGATACAATGTAAGCAGTCATAAGAGGAAAACTCATAGCACTAGATGCCTTATAAAAAAAAAAAAAAACATAACGAAATCTCACAGAAGAGATTTAGCACAGCTGAAGGCTTTAGAACAATTAGAAGCAAACTCATTTAGAAGGAGTAGATAGCGGGAAATAATCAGACTTAGGGATGCAATAAATATAATGGAAACAAAGAAAATAATACAAAGAATCAATGAATCAAAGAGTTGGTTCCTTGAAAAGTCAACAAGAGAGATAAACTCTTATTCAAACTGAACAAAAGGCAGAGAGAGAGTATCCAAATCAACAGAATCAGAAATGAAAAAAGGTACATAACTCAGAAATCCATAGAATTATAAGGTCATTGAAAATCTATATTTTACTAAAATAGAAAACCTAAAGAAATAGACAGATTTCTGGACAGGTAACACTTAGCAAAATTAAATCATGATCAGATTAAAGATCTAAAGAGACCTATAACCCCAAAGAAAATTGAAACTATTAATAAGAGTCTCCTAAGTAAAAAGAAACACAGGGCCAAATGTTTTCAGTGCAGAATTCTACAAGACATACAAAGAAGAACTAATACCAATACTCTTGAAACTGTTCCATATAGTAGAACATGAAGAAACATTGCTGAACTCTTTTTATGAGGCAACAATCACCCTGATACATAAGCCACTCAAAGATGCAAAAAAGAAAAAAGATTATAGATCAATCATTCTGATGAACATTGATGCAAAAATACTCAATAAAATTCTGTCAAACTGAACTCAACAGCGTATCCAAAAAATCATCCACCACAATCAAGTAGGCCTTATTCCAGAGATGGAGGAATGGTTCAACAAATAAAAGACTATGAATGGTTCAACATATAAATGATTCTGATTGCTGCTCTCCCTAGCAGACAGGAGCTAGGGTTTGGCAGTGAGGGTCTCCTCCAGCCACACCTAAAAGAGGGGACCTTGCAAAGCACTACCTCCAACTGCATCAGCAGAGAAGAACTGAGGACTTTGAAATTCAGATGCAGCATAGAGGGGATCAGATTGCAGCTTGTAGACCACCATACTTCTAGGGAATTGCTCTCCAGGTCCAGGGTCAATCCCTAGACTCTGATCTCAACTTTCCCTAGCAGACAGTAGCTAGTGTTTGGCTGTGAGAGTCTCCTTCAGCCACGCCTAAAAAGAGGGGATCTTGCACAGTAGAGTCCCGCCTCCAGGGCAAACTACATCATCAGACAAGGACTGAGGATTTGAAATTAAGACACCTGTCCAGAGCAGGGTCAAGCAGACCCCTTGCTCAGAGGAGAAAGGAGACACACAAGCCCACCTGCCACAACTGACTATGAGCTGCCTAACCATGAACCACTGAAGCCATGGGCAAATGCTAGTGCAAAAATACATATAACAATATAAAGAAAAACAAGGCAACACCAGAAAAAACTGGTGGTTCTACAACTACAAGACCTGAACAGAGCAATGAAGAGAAAACAGAAGGAAACAACACGAAAAACACCTTTATAAAGATTATTGAAGCCTTCAAAGAAGATATAAAAAATTCCCTTAAAGAAACAGAAGAAAATAGAAACAAAAAATTGGGAGAGATGAACAAATCCTTGAAAGAAAAGCAAGAAAAGGTAAACCAAAAAAGTGAAAGAAACATTCCAGGAACTGAATGAAAAGTGAAATGAAAACTGAAATAGAAGCAATAAAAAAGACACAAAATCAGGCAAAGGTGGAAACAGAGCTGGAACTACAAATACAAGTATAACCAACAGAATCCAAGAGATGGAAGGAAGAGAGAATCTCTGCAATGGAAGACTCAGTAGCAGAAATAGATACATCAGTCAAAGAAAATACTAAAACCAAAAAAGCCATAACACAAAATGTTCAGGAAATCTGGGACACAATGAAAAGACCTAATTTGAGAATAATAGGAATAGAAGAAGGAGAAGAATACCAGCTCAAAGGCACAGATAATGTATACAAAAATTAATAGAAGAAAAGTTTCCTAACCTGAAGAAGGAAATGCCTATAAAGATACAATAAGCTTACAGAACACCAAATAGGTATGATCCCAAAAAAAAGTCAGCGTGCCACATAATAATCAAGCCACACAACATACAGAACAAAGAAAAAATTAAAGAGCTGCAAAAAAAAGTGCAGTTCTACCTATCTACCAATTAGGCCTTTGAGAAAGAATTAGAGGGAAAATTCCAAACTAAGGACGCCAGCTACACCCATGAAACCACAAACAATCAATAATCCCACAGAAGAAAAACCCAGAGAAAGGAAATACATAGAAGCTACCACCAAAAATAGCAGGAAACATCAATCAGTGGACACTAATACCAATTAATATCATTGGACTCAACTCTCCTATAAAAAGGCACACACTAAATAAATGGATACAAAAACAGAAGCCATCCTTCTGCTGCCTACAAGAAACACACCTCAACCACAAAGACAGACACAGGCTTAGAATAAAAGGTTGGGAAAAGATTTTCCAGTCAAATGGCCCTAAGAAACAAGCTGGGGTTGCCATCCTAATATCTAACAAAGTAGACTTTAAGCTAAAAGCAATAAAAAAGGACCAAGATGGACATTACTTATTTATCACAGGAAAAATTGGTCAAGAGGAGATTTCAATCCTGAATATTTATGCCCCTAATATAAGGGTACCTACCTATGTAAAAGAAACGCTGCTAAAGCTCAAATCCCACAACAATACTCACACCCAAATAGTGGGAGACTTCAATACCACACTTTCACCATGGATAGATCTACCAGACAGAGACTCAACAGAGAAAAAAGTAGTCTAACAGAGGTTATGATGCAAATGTATTTAATAGATATTTATAGAAGCTTCCACCCAAATGCAAAGGAATATACATATTTCTCAGCTCCTCTAGGAACTTTCTCTGAAATTGAAAACATAATTGGTCAAATTATGCAAATATGAATAGATACAAAAATTTGGAATAATCCCTTGTATCATATCAGACCACTAGGGCTTAAAGTTAAAGTTCCACAACATCAAAATCACAGAGAGCCTATCAACTCATTGAAACTAAACTTCACTCAGCTGAATCACCTCTGGGTCAAGGAAGAAATTAAGAAAGAAATCAAAATCTTTCTAGAATTTAATGAAAATGAATCCACAACGTACCCAAACTTATGGGACACAATGAAAGCAGTCTTAAGAGGAAAATTCATAGGACTAGATGAAGAAATGAAAAACCTAGAGAAATCCCACACTAGAGAACTAAGAGCAAAACTGAAAGCCTTAGAACAATTAGAAGCAAACTCACATAGAAGAAGTAGATGGCAGGAAATAATCAAACCTAGAGCTGAAATCAATACAATTGAAAAAAAAGAACAATACAAAGAATCAATGAATCAAAGAGTTGGTTCTTTGAGAAAGTCAATAAGATAGATAAGCCCTTATCCAAACTAATCAAAAAGCAGAGAGAGAGTATCCAAATCAGCAAAATCAGAAATGAAGAGGGGAACGTAACAACAGACCCCCAGGATATCCAGAGAATTATTTGGTCAAACTGTGAAAATCTATATTCCACAAAAATGGAAAACCTAAAAGAAATGGACAGCTTTGTGGACAGGACCATTTACCAAAATTAAATGAAGACCAGATTAATTACCTAAACAGACCTATAACCCTAAAGGAAATTTAAGCTGTTATCAAAAGCCTCCCAAGTTAAAAAAAAAAAGCCCAAGTCCCGAAGGTTTCAGTGCAGTATTTCACACAGTAGAAACTGAAGGAATTTTGCCAAATTCCTTTTATGAGGCCACAATTATCCTTATACCTAAGCCACTCAAAGACACAACAAAGAGGGAGAATTACAGACCAATTTCTCTCATGAATATTGCTGCTAAAATTCTCAACAAAATTTTGGCAAACCATATGCAACAATATATGAAAAATATCATCCACTATGACCAAGTAGGCTTCATTCCTGAAATGCAGGGTTGGTTCAACATACGAAAAACAGTAAATGTCATCCATCATATAAACAAATTGAAGGAAAAAAAAACCCACATGATTATATCCTTAGATGCTGAAAAATCCTTTGACAAAATCCAACACTCCTTTATGATAAAAGCCCTGGAGAGATCAGGAATACAGGGAAAATACCTAAATATAATAAAGACATTTTACAAGAAGCCAACAGCCAACATCAAACTTAATGGAGAAAAACTCAGAGCAATCCCACTAAAATCAGGAACTAGACAAGGATGTCCTCTCTCCCCTTATCTATGCAATATAGTTCTCCATGTTTTAGCTAAAGCAATAAGAGAACCAAAGGAGGTTAAGGGGATACAAATTGGAAAAGAAGAAGTGAAGCTATCTCTATTTGCAGATGATATGATTGTATACGTAAGTGACCCACAGAATTCTACCAGGGAATTCCCACAGCTGATAAACACCTTCAGCAATGTAGCAGTATACAAGATTAACTCAAAGAAATCAGTAGCCCTTCTATACACTAAAGATAAAAGGGCCGAAAAAGAAATAAAGGAAACATCACCCTTTATAACAGCTGCAAATAGCATCAAATACCTTGGAGTAACTATGACCAAAGAAGTAACAGATCTATCTGGCAAAAAAGTTTAAGTTACTGAAGAAGGAAATTGGAGAGGATATCAGAAGATGGAAAGATCTCCCATGTTCCAGGAGAGGCAGAATCAACATAGTAAAAATGGCAATTCTTCCAAAAGCAGTCTACAGATTCAAAGCACTGCACTGCCCATCAAAATACCTAAACAATATTTTACGGACTTTGAAAGAACAATACTCAACTTCATTTGGAATAACAGGAAAGCCAGGATTGCCAAAACAATTTTGTTCAACAAAAGAACCTCAGGAGGCATCACCGTCTCTGACTTCAAGTTATACTATAGAGCTACAGTAATAAAAACAGCCTGGTACTGGCATAAAAACAGATTTGTGGATCAATGGAATTGAATTGAAGACCCAGACATTAACCCAAAAACCTATGAACACCTGATCTTTGACAAAGAGGCCCAAAATATTCAATGGAAAAAAGATAGTATCTTTAACAAATGATGTTGTCATAGCTGGTTGATAGTGTGAAGAAAAATGCAAATATATCCAAGCCTGTCACCCTGCACAAAACTCAAATTCAAGTGGATCAAAGATCTCAACATAAACCCAGCCAGTCTGAACTTGATAGAAAAGAAAGTGGGAAATAACATCCAACACACTGGCACAGGCAACCACTTCCTAAATATAACATCAGTGGTACAGACACTAAGAACAACAATCAATACATGGGACCTCATGAAACTGAGAAGCTTCTGTAAAGCCAAGGGCACTGTTAATAGGACAAAACGACAGCCTACAGAATGGGAAAAGATTTTCACCAACCCTATAAGTAATAGAGGACTGATCTCTAAAATATATAAAGAACTCAAGAAACCAAAGCCCAAAACCTTGAATAATCCAATCAAAAAAATGGGTTTCAGAACTAAAATGGGTATTCTCAGCAGAAGAAAGAATTACAAATGGCTGAAAGGCACTTAAAAATTGCTCAACTTCTTTAGCCATCAGAAAAATGCAAGTCAAAACAACTTTGAGATACCACCTGATACATGTCAGATTGGCTAAGATAAAAGTCACAGATGATAGCCTATGCTGGAGAGGTTGTGGAGCAAGGGGAACACTCCTCCATTGTTGGTGGGAGTGTAAACTTGTACAGACACTCTGGAATACAGTATGGCAGTTCTTCAGAAAACTGGGAATCAATCTCTTCAAAGATTCAGCAACACCACTATTGGGCATACACACAAAGGATGCTCATTCTTACCTCAAAGGCATTAGTTCAACTATGTTCATAGCTGCATTATTTGGAATAGCAAGAACCTGGAAACAACCTAGATGTCCCTCAACTGAAGAATGGATTAACAAATTGAGGTACATTTACACAATGGAGTACTACTCAGCAGAAAAAAAAAAGACATTCTAAAATCTGCATGCAAATAAAGGAATTTGGAGAATATTCTCTTGACTGAGGTATCATAAGCGCAGAATTATAGGCATGGGATGTACTCACTCATAAGTGATTTTTAGACAAAAGCAAAGAATACCCAAGGTGCAGAACACAACCCCCTGAACAGCTTTGGAACCTCTTAAGGGAGATATCCAGGGAACCCCTTAGGAAGAGCAAATAGAGATCTCCTTAACAAATTAAGAATATAACAGGTAGCAACCAAAAAGCGGTGGGAACAAACCATGACAGAAAGAGATGTTTGACTGAAATGAGCAACAACGAGGGAGAAAAAAAGAGATGAATATCTTGATAGAGGAAGTCAATATGGAGTTTGAAAGAGGCTGGGTGCTAGGAAAACCTGGAAGAACTCACAGGATATCCCTAGCTAGGTCTCCAATCAATAATGGGGAGGGTGCCTTGACAGTACTTCCCCTATAAACAAATGAATGACCACCCTAAGTGTCATTAAAGAACTTAATTCAACAATGAAAGTAGGCAGAGGCAGAGATCCATATGAGCTTCTAGTCCAAATGGAAAGAGGGAGAGGGGAGTCTATATGAGCAAAGAAATAGGGATTACGCAGAGGAGTCCCACAGAGACAGCTGGCTGGAGCCACTGGGGAACCATCGGGTAAAGGTGCTAGGCCCTTCAAAGATAGGAGATTGTCAATTGGCATGGGCAGTATGTGAAGACTTGTGGGGTGGGATCAAACTGTGTTCCAGTACATAGGCTGGCACTTTGGAGCCCATTGCCTGCAGATGAACACCTAATCCAGTCCTGATATTGGGACAAGAGAATCAGACCTGCCTCGACTGGATGTGCCAGGCTGAGCTGATCCACCTTGGGACTTTTTGTTCTTTTGGGGAAGAAGATGAGGAATGAGGTTGGGGTAGGCTGAGGGAGGACTGGGAAGGATTGGGAGGAGGGAAGGGAGGGTGAGCAGGGGGATACATGGAAAAAAAGACCTTTTTAAACAAAAGAAAAATGTATAAAATATATAAGAGATCCTCGGGTAACTAACTATTGCACGAATTCTATTTGGTATTGTAAGAAAAACCCAGAGCTAGCTATTGGGGAAAAGTTGAATTATCAGAGATATAGAGAAACAAACCACAGCCACTTCTCACCTAGCCAACCCCTTGGGCCTGTCTTTTAAAAATTCTCTAACTCTAAACCCCTCTCTCCTTAGTTGACCAGGAGAGTCTTTTCCTTCACCCAGTTATCTTACTTCCTCATTCAACATTCCTAGAGCTAGGATTAAAGGTGTATGCTACATTGCCTGGCTGCTGAGCCTTGAACTCAGAGAGATACAGATGGATCTCTGCCTCGCTAGTGTTAGGATTAAAGTGTGGGTCACCACTCTCTGACTTTTTCATCTTGGCTCTGTGAATGACTTTGTCCTCTGATATTTGAAACTATTTTTTTTATTAAATATACAATATATCACCACATTTAACCAAGCAAGTGAAAGACTTGTATGACAAAAACACTAAGATATTGAAGACAATATCAGAGGATGAAAGGATCTCCCATGACTATGGATCAGAATGGTTAGTATAGTAAAAATGACCATACTACCCAAAGCAATCTATAGATTCAAGATTCAATGCAATCACCATCAAAACTATAAGATAATTCTTCACAAATTGTGAAAGGATAATTGTCAGCTTTATATGAAAATACACACACACACACACACACACACACACACACACACACACACACACACTGAAACTGCTAAACCAATCTTTAAAAACCAGAGAACTCTTGGAAGTATTGCTGTCCCCAGCCCCATTTTGTACTAAAGAGCTATAAGAATAAAAACAGCAAGCTACTTGCAAAAAAATAGATATGTTGATCAGCAAAATCTCATTGAAGATCCAGTCATAAGTCCATACATCTGTGGACACCTAATTTTGATAAAGAAGCCAAAAAATGAAAACTAGAAAAGTACAACATCTTCAACAAATGGTACTGGTCAAATTGGATAGCTGTATGAAGAAAATTCAAATAGATCCACATTTATTGCTCTGCACAAAACTCAGCTCCAAATGGATTAAAAACTTCAACAGAAAAACTAGATTCACTGAACCTGACAGAGGGGAGAAAGTGGAGGATAGCCCTGAACTCACTGGCACAGACAGGAGAAGACTTCATGAAACTGAGAAGCTTCTCTATGGCAAAGGACACCATTATTTAAACAAAGTGACTGCCTACAGAATGGATAAATGGTTTTTTTTCAACTATACATTCAATTGAAGGCTAATGTCCAAAATTTATAAAGAGCTCAAAAATTCAGATATCAAGAAAATAAGTTACCCACTTAAAAATGAAGTACAGATCTAAACAGAATCCTCAAAATAAGAAATACAAGTGGCTGAAAAATACTTAAGAAATATTCAATTTCCCTAGTCACCAAGGAAAAAGAAATTGAAAGTACTTTGAGATTTCATGATACACAGAATAAAACAAATGATAGCTGATTTTGGCAAGGAACAGATTAACTCTTTCATTGCTGGTAGGAACTGCAAATTGTTCAGCTACATTGGAAACCAGTGTGGTGGTACTTCAAAAAGACAGGAATCGATCCACATCAAGATCCAGATATACCACCATTGGCCATATATCCGAAGGATGCCTCATGTTACAACAGAGACATTTTCTCAGTCGTGTTCATTGTTGCTCTATTCATAACAGCCAGAAATTGGAAACATCTTCTCTGTCCCTCAACAGATGAATGGATTAAAAGGAAAATGTGGTTCATTTATGCAATGGAGTATTACTCAGCCATAAAAAATATATTCACGGGTATATGGATTGAACTATGAAAAAAATATCTGAGTGAAGTAACCAGACTCAGCAAAAACAAATATGGTGTACACTCACTTGTATGTGAATATGGATATTAAGTCACTGATACAAAGCTACAATCCATAGAACTACAGAGGCTATTCTAAGAGACTAAGAGGGATAGATAGATCTCCCTAAGAAGGAGAAATAGAATAGATAGTTATGGATAGGTGAGTGTTAGGGCTGAAATGGGAGGATCTAGCAGGGAGGAAGAGGCTGGAAGAAGGAAGGAACACTGGGAAAACAACTAAAGTTAGGGGTCATCTGAGGAGTGTATGGAACACTGGGAAAACAACTAAAGTTAGGGGTCATCTGCAGAGTGTATGGAACACAGGGAAAACAACTAAAGTTAGGGGTCATCTGCGGAGTGTATGGAACACTGGGAAAACAACTAAAGTTAGGGGTCATCTGCGGAGTGTATGGAACACTGGGAAAACAACTAAAGTTAGGGGTCATCTGCGGAGTGTATGGAACACTGGGAAAACAACTAAAGTTAGGGGTCATCTGCGGAGTGTATGGAAACCTAATACAAGAGAAGTTTCCTATATATGAATACATGGAGGCAATCTAAATAAAACTGCAAAATAATGGAGAAGACAGGTAACCAACTAGAGTTCTCTTGTCACCAAATGAAGGTTTCAGTACTGGGAATGAGTCACATCTAATTGTGTTGTTGGCTAAAAGCATCCGAGAGGAATCCCCAAACAATCCAGACTGTTGCCAAGGCTATAGGTTGTTCTCAATAAACTGACAACAAAGGCCCTATTGCTGAAAACAACACCCACACAACTCACTGAACAGAGAAAGGAGCTGCTGCCTACATGGAGCCTTCACCTCTCTGTGCTGGTAGCACTGGGAGGCACTGTATGCTACCAAATTAGAAACAAAAACACCAACCCAGCTACAAGGCCTTAGACCCACAACAGTATTGTACTTACAAGAGAAGCTAGCAGCATAACACGTGTAAGAATAAGCAATCAATATCTGATTTGATTTAAGGCCCATTCTATGAGGTGGAACTCATACCTAATATTGATTAGGTGATCAAAAAGCAGAGATTAGATAACCCAGGGACTTAGGGTAAAACCAAATACTACTGTTCTACTAAAGGAATGTAGCAATAAAATGACTCCTAATGATCCTCTGCTATATTGATAGATCAGTGCCTTGCTTACAGAGACCTACAGCCAGACAATATGCAGAGAGCAAGAGACCTTGGAACTCTCGGTCCAGAAATGGATGGGTTCATCAAATCCTTGTCCTCGGGGCCAAGGAATCTTTCACAATAGGAGACAAAAGCAGTGAAAGAGTCAGAATGGCTGAAGGACGCCTAGGAAACAAGACTTTGTGAGTCAACAAGATAGATGCACATATGAACTCACATAGACAGACTGAGGCAGCATGCACAGACCCTGCACGGGCCTGCACCAGATGGGGTCCTGAAGCTAAAAGGAAAGTAAACACATGCCCCATCCCTAACCCAAAAGCTATCTTCAATTAATAACCACTTGGAAATGAAAATAATTTTCTTTAAGGAAGTCTCACTGGGAAAACAAACTTACTCTTATAGGTAGGTAGGTTGTATGCCCAGCAATAAGTGGCCAACAGAAAACTAACTCAATGGCATCTTTGGAGGTTCTGTGTTTCATAATGTCATGTCAGGGTACTTTCTTTCTTCTTTTCCTTTTTAATTTTTTTCTTTATTTTTAGCCTACAGATCTTTTGCATGTATATTATGAATTATAGGATTCCTTTGCTTGTTTTAATGAGATTTCTGAGTGCTGGAATGAGTGGGTCTCTTCATCTGTACATGTCTCTTGTGCCTTTTCTTGGTCTCTTGGTCTATTTTCCTTATGGTTTTTTTGTCCTATTCTGATGTGTTTATTTCTGTTTTGTCTTGGAGTACTGGATTTATTTCATTATAATCTTTTAGATCCATGTTTTTTTTTTTTCTAATGAGAGACAGAAAGGGGTGGATTGAGATGGAAGGGGAGATGGGTAGGAACTGGAAAGAGTAGAGGGAGGAACTGTAATCAGGATATATTGTATGAAAAACTATTTTCTTTCTTTTATTTATATACATATATTTATTATTTGGTGTTTTTACATCATGCACCCAATTAAACTCGGATATCAGACCTCTCAGTATCATGCCCACTCTTATGATCTCCCCATTTACAAAACTGCTCATTCATGCTGCTCATTTACTTACTGGAGCATAATTAAACTCCCTGTGGCCAGACCCTTAAAGAAAGCAAGCTTTCCTCACCCACACCTCCACCACAGAACATCAATGCAGAAGTGAGGCATTATGTCATTTAGCTATGTTCTAGTCTTGAGTTCTTGTGTACAATGACATCTCACTCTTTTTATTTTTTTTAAAGTATACTAATGAGTGAGTACATCCTCTGCTTAACTTTCTAGTACTATGATTCCTCACTCAGAAGGACATTCTCCATATCCTTCCATTTGCCTGTGACTTTTAGAATATCATTTTTTTTAACTGCTGAGTAGCACTCCATTGTGTAGATGTACCAGAATTTGTTAATCTATTTCTCAGTTGAGGGGCATCTGGGTTGTTTCTAGGTACTTGCTATTACAAATAATGCTGCTATGAACATAGTTGAGCTAATATTACTTTTGGGATGGAAATGTCCATCTTTAGGGTATATGCCCACTAGTGGTATTGCTGGATCCTTGGAGAGATTAATACCCAGTTTTCTGAGAAACTGCCATATTACATTCCAGAGTGGCTGAACAAGCTTAGACTACCACCAACAATGGAGGAGTATTGCCCTTGGTTCTCAACCTCTCCAGCATAGGCTGTCATCTGTGTTTTTAATCTTAGCCATTCTGACAGGTATAAGGTGGTATCTCAAAGTTGTTTTGATTTGCATTTCTCTGATGGCTAAAGATGGTGAGCACTTTTTCAACTGTCTGTCAGCCATTTGTGATTATTTGCTGAGAAGTCCTTTTTATTTCTGAACCCCATTTTTTAATGGGGTTTAATTTTTATTCAGGACTTTGGACTTACATTCTTAAAGTCTCTATATATTTTAGAGATCAGTCCTCTGTCACTTGTAGAGTTGGTGAAAATCTTTTTCATTCTGTAAACTGTTGTTTTGTCTTATTGACTGTGTCCTTGGCTTTACAGGAGCTTCTCAGTTTTAGAAGGTCCCACTTATTGATTGTTGTTCTTAGTGTTTGTGCTACTGGTGTTAAATTTAGGAAGTTGTCACCAGTGCCAATGTGTTGGAGGGTATTTCCCACTTTCTTTTCTATCAAGTTCAGTGTAGCTGGGTTTATGTTGAGGTCTTTGATCCATTTGGATTTATGTTTTGTGCAAAATGATATGTTTGCATCTATTTGCATTTTTCAACACACTACCATCCAATTATGCCAATACCATTTGTTGAAGATACTATCTTTCTTCTGTTGAGTATTTTTGGCCTCTTTGTCAAAAGTCAAGTGTTTATAGGTGTATGGGTGAATGTCTGGGTCTTCAATTCAATTCCATTGATCCACAAGTCTGTTTTTATGTCAGTACCAGGTTGTTTTTATTACTATGGCTCTGTAGTATAATTTGAAGTCAGAGATGGTGATGCCTCCTGAGGTTCTTTGATTAGCAAAATTGTTTTGGCAATCCTGGCTTTTCTGTTACTCCAAATTAAATTGAGTATTGTTTTTTTCAAGGTCTGTAAAAAATTGTGTTGGGATTTTGATGGAAATTGCTTTGAATCTATAGATTGCTTTTGGTAGGATTGCCATTTTCACTATGTTGATCCTACCTATCCTGGAACATGGGAAATCTTTCCATTTTCTGATATCCTTTTCAGTTTCTTTCTTCAGAGACTTAAAATTTTGATCAAACAGATCTGATATTTCTTTGGTTATAGTTACACCAAGGTATTTAATACTATTTGCAGCTATTATAAAAGGTGATATTTCCCTTATTTCTTTTTCAGTCCTTTTATCTCTAGTGTATAAGAGGGCTACTGATTTCTTTGAGTTAATCTTGTATCCTGCTACATTGCTGAAGGTGTTTTTTAGCTGTAGAAGTTCCCTGGTAGAATTTTGTGGGTCACTTATGTATAAAATCATGTCATCTGCAAATAGAGATATTTTGACCTCTTACTTTCCAATTTTCATCCCATTAATCTCCTTTTGTTCCCTTATTGCTTTAGCTAAAATTTTGAGAACTATGTTGAATAGATAAGGGAAGAGAGGACAGCCTTGTCTAGTCCCTGATTTTAGTGCTTTGAGTTTTTCTCCATTAGGTTGATGTTGGCCTTCCGCTTTTTGTAACTCGCCTTTATTATATTTAGGTATTTTCTCTGTATTCCTAATCTCTCCAGGATTTTTATCATGAAAGCATGTTGGATTTTTCAAAGGTTTTTTCAGCATCTAAGGATATGATCATGTGGTTTTTTTATCTTCAATTTATATTTTATAATGATGGATGACATATAGTTACACCAAGGTATTTAATGCTATATATCTATTATTATAAAAATGCAGCTGTTATAAAAGATGATGTTTCCCTCAGTACTCAATCTGGTGCAGGTCGACACAGGTCCTGTGCATGCCACCTCAGTCTTTGTGAGTTCACATGTGCATCTATCTTGTTGACTATATAGACAGGATATTGCTGAGGAGTAGACCTTTGGTAAGCACCAAAGAGATGGTAACAGTAAAGGCTTCAAGGAGGTAAAAGGACACATGTCTAGAGAAAACAGTCCAACTTCAAGTCACATTAATAGATACACAATAGAAACCTTTTTCTCTAGGTCCTGCAATCCAATGCAGTATGAACAGCTTTCAGAGAAACTGTAATTATCACCTAAGAGGGAAAACAAATCACAAGGAACAGACCATCAGAACAAGACTCATCCGTGACACTCATAGCCTCAAGAAAATGAAAGCAGAAATATAAAAATTCGTTCTGTGAATCAAACATGACCCTAATATCAAAGCCAGATAAAGATATTTTAAGAATGCAAACTTCATGCCAATATCTTTCATGAATATAGATGTGTAAATCTTTAACAAAGTATTATCAAATCCGGCAGTTCATGAAAGGAACTATACACTATGACCAACTGGGGTTTATTCCAAGTAGGCAAGGCTAGCTTAACACTTTGACAATCAATCATTTCAACGCACTACATCAATAAACTGCAAAAGGAAATTATGGGATAATGTCAACTTACATTGAAAAATATATTTAACAAAACCCCAACTTCTGTGCATGCTAAAAATAATAATTAAACTAGAAATTTCTGGCAGATCCATAATACAGAGAAAATGGAGAAAAGAAAATCCTTTCAACAAATGCTGTCCAGAGCTAAAAAAAAAAATTAAAAAAAAAACCAAAACCTGAGTAAACCCATGAAAACTGAGAAAACAAGGAAGAATTCCCAGACAAAAAATTTACAGTTATAACTTCCTTAGTTTATTGAAGAATACTTATTTTTAAAACCCTACCTTATTATATTTCATAGTTAATCATTTACACATCTTCCCCCATTCCTAAATACAATCTGAGCTTCACTTTCTTATCATTCCAATTCAAGGGTGTGCCAGAGTGTTAACTAAAACATACACACCAATCTCATATAGAAATTAGAAAACTAACTATCTTTATTCATAGTTTGTATGGTGTTTTTTTATAGAAAATTCAAAAGAAATGACAAGTTAACTCATGGAACTAATGTGGCAGTACTACAAAATGAATAATTTGAAGTGCAATACTATTTGCAATAACCCTGCCCAATTGAGTATGTAGTTACAATTCTAACAATTTAACTATAATATCTATATGCAAAAACTGTAAAGCAGTACATTAGAAAAAGGGATGAGATGATCAAGATCAATATCAACAATGGGAAGGCATGTCAACAGCCTGTGCCCTTGAGACGTACACACAGCCTTGGGTTCAGGTCCCAACATTAGGAGAAAAGAAAAACCAATGAAGGACATCCATAGAGAATCTAGAAAAATTGTCATATCCAAGCTTGACCAGAGAATACCAAAGATGAGTAGATTCTGAAATTTATTCAGTAGGAAAAATTTTTATAAAAGAGTATGAGCAAATTTGGCTAGGACTGCTTTATGTATATGTATGTGTGTGTGTGTATACACACACACTGTGATTATTTTGATAATGATTATGAGTAAAAACATTTGCCCCATTTTAACAGAATGTAAATATGTGCTGGTTATAGTAGAATATACATTATAGTATTATACATGTGCAGTTGAAAATGACAAGCCAGAACTCTAAAACTGCTGAATACAAGGTCATTCCCAATATATTAATTCTTAGACTCTAAGGAATTTTATAAAAATTTTAAATAAGCAACAACTAGCGATGGCTTCCCCCAACATTCTTTTTCTGATTATAAGGATTATATTTCATGTCTTTGGAAAGTAGAAATTATCTACAAATACCTTAAAATTTTTTTAATGCAAGAAACAAAATATCCCACAACAGCCACAACAGAAGCCACTAAAACAAAATGATACTATCACATCTTTTTTTCATTTGCCGATGGGTATTGAATTAAAACTTTCTCCTCAGTTAATTTGTTCAGGCAAAAAGCACAGTCAAGCTATAACAGTTCTTCCACCTTACTGAAGACAGTGCAGCCTTCCAGTTGGCTTGTGTTTTCAGTTCTTGACTTCCACAAAACACACCTGAGCATCTTCCAGAGCTAGGTTTTCAGAATGCTTGTGCACGGGGCCAAGACAACATGATTTACTGTGTATTTGTGTAAGTTTTGTCCTTTTTATTTAATGTACTTTTTGCCTAGATATATGTCTGTGTGCCGCTTGTCACTTGCATGTCTGGTGCCTGTCGAGACCAGAAGAGAGTTACAGACGGTTGGGAGCCATCATGGGGGTGCTGGGAATTGAACCCAGATCCTCTGCAAGAGCAATAAGTGCTTTAAACTGCCAAGCCATCTCCCAAGTACCTACAAATCTATAATTTGATGCTTAATAAAGTCAAGTTCTTTGTCAGTAGTGAGGAAAATGTTTCTATTGTTACAGAGACTTTGCTACATTAGAACTTGATGGAAACATTTTTAAAAAATTGGATCCCAAGTAAAACTAATTAAAAAATTTCTTAAGAGAATCTCCTTTGGCTTAAAGAAAATAATGTAATTCTCATATAATATTTAATCAATATTTAAGGAAAACTTTAATTTAGGCATCTTATATTTTATGATCGTCACTATGCAAAAATATATGCTATTAGATGAAAATAATGATGGATTAACATATTCAGCATTATATATTTATTTTGTGAAATAGGAATCTCCCAAAAGTTAACAAATGTATATTACTGCAGTGATTTTTCCTTCATTGAATCAGTTATAGTCTTAAGATGAAATATTCCATGAATTTTTATGACTTCCTGTGGACAGACACACTGCCAAGGCAGAATTTCAATATATTCTGTCTCTTTTTAGATAATGACTCACACTGAACCTAGTGAGATTCAAACATAACAGCAGAAAAGTTACCAAGAAGCATCAGGGAGGCTGGACAGTTGCTATTCCCAGATACCTGCAGGTTCGGTCTTCAGCCCTTCCATCTGTTGGACCCGGGGGCCCTAATGCTAAACTGTATATATGCCACCTAAAGAAAGGCTGGTTGACATTAATAATATTAATTTTTAAAATTTATCTCTATAATGTGTAGGGGGTTGCCTTATATATGTCTATGAGTGACATACATATGTGCTCTGTGCCATCTCGGTTGGAAGAGAACATCGGATCCCCTGGGACTTGAGTTATCCACAGTTATGAGTCACCATGTGGATGCTGTTCATTAAACCCAGATACTCTGCAGAGCAACTAGTAATCTTAATGACTGAGCCGTCTCTAAAACCACTCAGCTGATATCTTATTAAACAATTCATGCAAAACAATACCATAAACTCATTTCAGCTAGCAACTGCCTTCTAAACCACTGTACTGTTACTTTCATTTGCATCTTAGGTAAGGCAACAAGATAAAAGAACTGACCCAAGGTCATCCAGCCAATGCCCAGCAGTGCCAGGCCTACAGCTCTGTTATTCTGCTTCCAGATTCTTCACTCCAATTCCCTATCTTATGACTTGCAAGCTTGAGCTTTAAACAGACCTAAGTCTGTTTTCTCATTCAACTATTCTTTCAAATCATGAAGAACTCTTCTCCCTCTGAGTTTTATATAATTCACCACTGTTTACTCTTTTAGTTTGATGAAAAAATCAATGATCTCAGGCACATCATCTGTCAAGAATTCAGTCCAATGAGATGAGCCTTCACTATCTCCAGGCTCTGGGGTAGAAAGGAAAGAACTGTTTACATTTATAGTCAAATAGACACATAGAGAATGTCAGACATTACTCTGGACAGCAAGGGATTGCCTCTAAAAATGAGGCCCTGCAGAATTTCTTCGACCAGTACAAATTCTTTATACAAGTGCAAGCAACTGTCACTATGTATTTTTTCCACAGCTGGATGCCAATGGTCACTGTGGGAGAACATTGCTTTGTTTTGTGAGTAGTTCTTGAAGTGAATTGAAGTCCTGATCATTGACTTCTAGACTTATTTGCCTCCTGTCAACTGTACAGAAAGTGACAGGCATATATGTCCGTCAATATGTTATGTAGTGCTATAGAAAGCCAAATGATGTTGAATAAAAAGTACAAGAGGGCCCCCAGCTGAAGTTCAGCAGGGAATTTCATGATGCCATATACTATGGAATCTGTTTCCTGTGAGTGTTGCCAGTGAGAACATAAAGTATGCCTTCCTTCCACCAGGAAAAATAAATATCTGGTATGACTGAGAAAGAGAGAGACAGAGACAGACAGAAAGACACACACACAGAGAGAGAGAGAGAGAGAGAGAGAGAGAGAGAGAGAGAGAGAGAGAAAGGGGGATCTCCATAAAGGAACACAAACACCAAACACTTGCAAAGCAGAAGATCTCAACAGCACAGACAACTAGTATTTTACTAAATATATTAAAATAAATAAATAAATATAAGACCATTGTTAGTACAAGAAGCACTCATTTATAATTAATATCTTGCTGATTACACCTTAAGAGTTTAATGAATTTAATAAAGCAATGATAAAATGATTTGTTGCTGATATTTATTAAATACCTAGTATGTGCCAAACACTAATGTGTGCTTATTTGTGTTACTAGCACTATGGACTGAGTGTGATAATTCACCTGATTTTATATTTTAGGAGTAGAAGAGACCTAAGGAAACCAGGCCCTAAACTGTGTACATTAATGCAGTCTTTAGTCTTTGGATGAAGTTTGAATGAACCAAATATACAGCTTTACTAGGAAATGTTAGAAACAAATTGCTCAATGTTCATTGCATATTTTCTTCTTGTTAGGTAACACTGATCAAAGGCAAAAAAAAAAACCACAAAAAGATGGAAATTAAAGTTAGCAAAATACAGAAATTTGTACAGTTGAAGGAAAATAATAAAAAGGAGACTGCAAACAAAGCAATGCTATAGACATTGAAAATGTATCAAAAGGATATATTTAATCGCTTTGAGAAATGACCATGATAGAGTTTTAAATGAGATGTTATTCTTAAAACAGGTAGCACCACACTAGATGTAAGAGAAATTATGAAGCTCAAAACCCTGTCTTCACAATGAAATTTTTGAATGTGTTAGGTGCTGGAGAGATGGCTCAATGATTAAGAGCACTGGCTGTTTTTCAGAGGACCAGGGTTCAATTCCTAACATGATGGCTCATACCAGTCTGTCTATAACAATAGTCTGAAATGGTGCAGCACCATACATACACAAAATACACACATATAAATTTTAGACTTATAGGTAGTGCCATTCAAATAGCTTTTTGTTTGTTTTTTGTGAAGGTGGTTTTGTTTTGCTTTTATTTTTGTTTTGTGGCTTTTTCCCCCCAGGAATTTTGTCTTTGTTTTTATTTTTGAGACAAGGCCTCACTATGTGACCCTGGCTACCCTAGAATTTAGAATGTGGATCAAACTGTGCTCGAAATTACAGAGATCCATCTGCCTCTGCCTCCAAGCAGCTGAGATTAAAGGCATACGTCTCCATGCCTGGCCCATCCTAAACACAGGCAGAATGAGATCACCCAGATCACCTGAACCCCCATCGAAAGGGTCAGCTCTACTGTGCTGCCCAGACTAGGTGCACCCCTGCCCTACCCCCACTCTGTCCTGCAGCCAGCCAGGGCCAGGATCAGCTCTCCCACTGTTGTGACCCTGGGACCAGCTTTTCCTGAATGCATTAGGTGGCTAGGGACAAGGGATGATGGGCAAGGGGGGTATCTCTTCCTTGCCCTCACCACCATGTTAAAGACTGTGAGGCTACCTCTCCCACTCTCAGGTCTTCAGGGCCAGCTAATCTACATTCCTGCCAGCAGGGACAGCCCTACTCTTCTGCTCTGGGGAGGTGCAGGGTCCACTCTGGCGGGGGTGCAGAGTCCACTCCCCCGGGAGGTGCAGGGTCCACCCCCACCCCACCCCCGGAGGTGCAGGGTCTATAGTAGCACGAATTTGGGTTGTATCAAAAGAAGACTCGGAGCCAAATATTGGGGGAAGGCTGAAATATCAGAGAGAGGAAGCACCACAGTCAATTCTCACCCAGCTGTTTTACAACTTCCTTAGCCTCGCTCCCGTTCCTGGTCGCTTCTGCCTGTGCTTCTGCCCGTCGCTTTTGCTTCTTCTGGGTTTCTACAAGCCCTTATATACCCTATCCCATTCAGGTTAGGATTAAAGGCATGTAGCCTTGAGCTCACAGAAACAGAAGTTCTATCTCTGGAGTTATGGGATAAAGGGTGTTGGTCACCACTCCAGGCTTTCCCTGTGCTGGGATTAAAGGTGTGTGTTATTGACTCAGCTGTTTATCCTTGTATTCAAGGATCAAGGATTTCCTGAGCTGTCTGCCTAGGATTTGACTGTGTGCTCTCTCCGATATCCCAGGACTTATTAAATACTTATCAAATATCCACAAGGGTCCACTCACTCAAGTGATGCAGATGGTGAGTCAGGACCAGTTCTCCCTAGTGCTGTAGCCAGGCCAACTCTGTGAAGCCCTATCCTTACTGCTTTCATTGGTAACCATGGAAATCAACACTGTCCCTAGCCTCAGCAGGGCCACTCCTCACCCCTGGCCTCAGCTCAGACCCCTGTGATGCCCTGTCCCTGGGTGGCAGCACAGGTCATTCAGGCCTGTATGTATCCAGCAGCAGAACAGCCCTCCAGCATCAAGAAGGTCACAGGTGGAGGCTCAGATCCTGGGCATCAGTGTAGCATTTGGTGGCAACCTGGCCCATGGACTCATGTAGTTGGATTTTTCTTTGGACCACCAGCTTACAAACAATGACACAGAAACTTATTATTGATTATGAAAGCGTGGCCTTACCTTAGGCTTTTTCGCAACTTCTGTTATAGTTTAACCCATTTTTTTGAATCTATAATCTATCACGTGAAGTTATCTCTCTCATCTTGTACCCCCTATTTATCTCTTCCCATCTCTTGACATCTCTTCCATGAGTGACTAGATTCCTCCTCTTCCTTTCTCTCTGAACCTATCTCTCCTGCCTAGCTATTGGCCATCCAGCTTGTTATTACATCAATCATAGCAATACATCTTTACACAGTGTACACATAGCCCACAACAGCCTCAAGCTATGGCAGGACCATGGACCCAGACAGGGTCCTTAGCAACAGCCCAGACTCAGATGTCATTGTGGCCAGAGCTGGCATTTTAGATTTCCCAGATCTGTGTGGAGTGGGAGAGAGAGAGATGATCCCCTCCACTCCATTCCTGTCCCTTGCCACCTGTGCCCGGTGGGAGAGCTGGCCCTGAGGTCAGGAGAGTGGGAGACTTGCTATTTCTTCCTCATTGGCGTCAGCCCTCGGGAGAGCAGGCCTTCACCCTGCCCAGGCAGCACAGAGCCGACCCTGTTGACAAGGGCACCGGTGAACTGGCCAGAGAGGCACAAGAACAGGAGGACTGACCTTCCCCCAACCCACCCACATTTGTGAGTGAAAAAAAATGTTCCCGCCACCCCCACCGCAGTAAGTGAGAGAGCTTTTGTTTTGTTTTGTTTTGTTTGGGGGGGGGTACTTTTAAATTTTGTTGGGGAGAGGAGCCTGCAATGACAGAAGGCCGAAGCAGGGAACAGGGGGATGAGTGGGATTGAGATATATGATATGAAATCCACAAAGAATAAGTATGAAAGTTAAAAAAAAATAATGAAAGCATCATTGTCCCGTGGAACTCATTCCTTGGTTTTGATAAGGATATGATCCCTGGTGATTCCTCCACCAATGCAATAAGCCAATCAAGCCAAATTAATAAATCCAGGTTTAATAAACAGAGCAAAGTAACTCCCAGCGGTTCTCAGGAAGGTAGGAGGCACAGTGCAGGTCTGGCAACCAGGTCTTAGGATAGCCTGTAGGCAGGGTCTTGAGCAGTCACAGGGAGGAGCGGACCCTTGGCAGGCTTTCTTCTTCAGGGTGGGGTCTGGAGGGAGAGAGAGGTGGGACTCCCATCTAATCATCCCAGACTCCTCGGGTATACAACAGTAATAATGCTTCCATCTACACGGGTTTGTTATCACCAGCAGACATCATGTGAGAATTGTCACAAAATTGAAGAAATTAGAATGCATTGAACCCACAGCTTTTTATCTCAAATGTGTAAAATACAACTTAAAGGCCATTTGGCAAACTGCCTGATTTATAGTCACACTTTTGGAATAGACACAGAGGCAGGCATAGGCTGAGGGGTAGAGGCCTGTTTGTCAGGGCTCTGGGAGTTTTACCTGAAGGGCTTTGTTTGCCTGTATATAATCTTCAGTTATTCAACTGAAACTTTCCCTAACAGAAAGATTTCTAGAAACCTACTCTGATTTTCAGACGAGAATTATTATAGTTCAGGCTCTATGCAACTTTCCATTTTATTCCTTCTTACATTTGTTGTATATTAATAATAGAATAGTAATATAAGAGTTCAGAAAGGTTTTGAAAAAGACAAGTGTATGCCTTCTACACAGAGCTCTAGTTGCAACCAGAGGGGAAAGAACAAGCCAGGACAAATCTCAGAACTCTAGGGACCAGGCTCAGCAATCCTAGGCAAACAGTACTTGAAAAGTTTTGTAGAAATGGGTGGCCATTGCTGCAAACTGCTGCAGCATGAGGAAACACACCCTGGTTTATGCTCTGGAGATATATTCTTCCTATAGCTGACTGCTTGTTTTGTTTCTTATTATCCAATTCGCCATTTTCCCTGATCTTTACTAAGATTCCATTCTGTTTCTGGAAAATCATTTGTGCTAATGATTTCCAGCTTAGGATTTCTTTATGGCCTTGTGTGAGTGATGGCTTGTTGCTTTGCTAAAAGTCCGTTTGCTGGATAGTAATTTTGGTTCAAGAAGAATTAGCATTTTGTAAAGCAGATGGTGGGTAATAATTCATCACACCTTGGAAGTTTCAGTGCTGCTGCTGTTGCTGGAATGAAAGCCAGGTGCATTTGACATCTGTTCCAGCGCTATTTGCCATTGTTTGAGACGATATAAAACTTTTCTCTCTTGTCTGCTTAAATTTATTTATTTTTATATTTTTAAAACAAATTTGCAGTTCCCCAACAACTCAATGAGTAGAGGGCAGTATGTTCTTATACGGTAAGTTTATATACATACACACATACATACATATCCTCTATACCCACAGAAATGATTAAATAATTTAGGTAACTTTTTTATTTATGTTCTTTGCTAGATCAAATTCAAACCTTAAAGATATATTTCCAAAGTAGACATTTTGACTCATCAACTGAGAACAAGTCTAGAAAAGACTAGAAATTTTATTTTCTTAAAAAAAAAAAAAAAAAAAAAAAAAAAGGTCAAAGCCCGGCAGACCGTTGCATGATGCATGGATGATGACTCTAATCCCAATACACGGGAGGTAGAGACAGAAGGATGGGAAATTCAAGGTTAACCTGGACTATAAAGTGAGTTTGTGGCCAGCCTGGGCTCTGTGAGATCTTGCCATGGATAAACAAATACAAAGACATTGTTGGCAAAGTCAGTTCCTCAAAGCACTTGCGCTGTTCTACCTTAAGTAAATATAAATATATGAAAATTTAATATTAAAGATTCTATTTTCTTGACCTTTTTCAGGTGTCCTGCATAGCACACAGTATGGGAAAGAGATTAACTAAGGGTTCTAATCTAAGAAATGTATATCAGAAAAAGCCAATCTGGAAGACACCTTTCCTCCAGAATGATGCTTTGACAGAGGCTATGAGGAGCCAGCATTACAACATGAAGTACTAAGAAGGTACATATCACTGACCTTTCCTACATATCCTCTCCAAGGAGACAATGAAACACTCAGTATAAAAGAAGAGTTTTTGGGAGCATCTATGACAAAAAGACGAACTTCACTAGCTCTGTTCCTATTTCTGAGGAACTTTTGAGGGATGCATTACAGAATGTCTCCCCTGTGGAAATGGGCTCCAGTTGACTACAGTCAATATTTGGCCCTGTATTCGCTTTTACATTTCAGACAGATCCCTTCTCTGTTATCAGTGCTTTGTTGGAAACACACAGACAAGTTCTTATCCCAGTATCTGTTTCTTCAGGAACCTACCTGAGACCAATGTGTTGAATGATCATGAGTTTCTCAGAACTCTGATTTCCAAATTTTCCTTAATGGAAGGCAAATGCAGTTTAAAATTCATTATAAGGACTAAACTAAACTTTTAGACTTCCAAAAGGAGGCACTTGCTGAAGTGGGAGGTAAATCCACTGCACATTAACCATTATTTTCTTAGGGCAATGAAAAGAAACCACAATCTTCCTGGTAAAAGCAAACAAAACTCTATTTTCCCACCATTCTGGAGGTAAAACAACTGGACTCCAGATATTCATAAAGCATTATTTCTTAGGGCAATGACAAGTAGTCACAGCCTTCCTGGTACAAATGAACAGAACTCTATTTTCCACCCGTTTTGGAGGTTAAATAACTGGACTCCAGATGCTATTAGCGTATGTCCTCTGAAAGCTCTAAGGATTAGAATTCCTTCACCTCCTCTTATCCCTAGGAGTTTGTCTGTGGCCCTTGGCATTCCTTGGTTTACGGGCCCTGTGTCTTCACACACTCATTGTCTCTGTGTCATTCCATGGTCTCTTATGAGTACACTATTATTAGATTCAGAGACACCCTTTCAATCAAGTGTGACCACATCTTAACGTCATTATGTATTCAATGTAATCAAGACTATTTCCAGGTAAAGTCACATTCATGGAGTGCAGGAGAGAGGTGTTGAGCATTTGTGTTGGTCACAACCCCACCTTGAACTGCTACACAAACTGACCTTACAGACAAAACAAGACAGTACCTCTCTCTCCCTGCTCATTCCAAACACCAACTACAAAGACAACAACCAGGACAACAGCTACCACAGTGATCCTCAGAGTGGTGATGAGAATTCTTAAATAAATTTCTGTGGAGAATACAGCACTTTGGCACACTTAATATACACAGAAAATCAATGGCCAGTGTTTTCTAGCATCTGCTCATATTTGCTTCCTCTTTGGAATCCTTGAGCAGTTACAATTCAAAATATCTTTGCTCTGAGAACTGCATGACTGCCTTGGATCCCTACTGTCTCCCCCTGCCCCCTAGAAGCAGCAGGATTAATTTTGATAGAAAAAAAGTCTTCTTTGGACAAAATGAGGGCCTAAAGCAGAATTGTATCTATCCACAAAGTCCCTGACAGTAGCAGAATCCTGCTCTGTTAACACTAAGAAACACAATCAACCAGGAAAAAGGTAACTACTTAGCATTTTCCACTCTTGGTCTATTGAATCCCAGAGTGCCCCTGCTAAACAGAATCTCTGCTCTCTCCAAGTATACATGGCCTCCATGTTAGGTACTGTCCATGTCTGGACCTTCAAAATTGCAATTTTTTTCAAAAGAAAATAGTCCCAGTTTCTTGAGTTATTCTCAAATACAGCATTGTGTTTGAGCACCTCTACAGCCCTTTGCTACAGTTTCTCTTTGGCTGCTAATCAGGAGACACTGGAAAGGAAGAGGAAAGGCTATCGAACATGGAGAGCAAAATGTTCATCACTAATTATTGCTAAGCTCAGAGATTCAGCATCCTGATTAGCACAGACCTGGCAAAAGCACAGAGTGAGACAGGGCATTTATTCTTCAATTAGAGAGCAGATGACTGCTGCTGTCCAGATGTACAAGGAGAAGCATTTCAACCTCAGAGATCCTTGAGCACAAAAGTAATTTTAAAAACAAAGTAGGGCCTGCTTGGGTCCAAGAACAGCACCAAAATGCTCTGATAACAAGGTGCTCTTGGCTTTATTTTTGTCCATACTCATGCCCTGCAACAAAAACTTTCGTTGCTTCTGATGCAGCCCATTTTGTCTTTGCAAAACAAATGCGATTCACAGCTCCTCTTACATTGATCTGAAATCTGGTCGCCACGGCTGCCTCTAGTTTCATACGTTCATTCAATTAGTTAATCTATTTCTCTTCTGCATAAGAGCTCTTCAAATATTCAGGCTCCTTTATTTCTCTCTCTTTTTCTATTCACCACTTTCTTTATGTAAACAAAATAATCTTATTTTCCTACTGTTGTCTGAATTACATTGTTATAAATCTTCAGTCTTTTTCTGCTCAGCTCCAATAGCCAAAAGCTCATTTGTTTGTTATTGTTTGTAAAAGAACCGAACACAATACTGCAGGTGTGGTCTAAGAGTTCTTAGTTGAATCTCATTCTCACTATTCTTGTCCTAGACATTATCCCTTCATTTGTATAGATTGGTAGCAGATTGGCTATTTTACTCTTCATGCTGCTGACTCACATTTCCGTAATAACAATAAGGTAGCTAGATCTTTCTAAGTGTGTTTTGGTGAGATCACATGTTCCACATGCTGTTCCTGCTCCTTATTTCTGTGACTTATTTCACATTAAGCGGTATGTCTTAGGCTATAAATGCCAATTTTTTTAAACTTTATTTACTTATTTATTTGTCTTGGTGTTTGCCTGGAACTGGAACTACAGACAGTTGTTAGCTGCCATGTGGGTGCTGGGAATCGAACCCGGGTCCTCTGGAACAGCAGATGGTGCTCTTAACCACTGAGCCATCTCTCCAGCCCCAGAAATGCCAATCTTTACTGGTTTATATTAATGGATTTTTCTCCTTCACAATTCTTTTCCATACTGAGTCATTGAGAAAAACAATGGCCAAACAAAAGCCAATAGAATTTTATGTTCTTCCTTGATCCTGTAAAGTTGTTTCTGGGTTTGCATCAGTCTCAAACTGGCAATTAGTAAGCATAGTTAATGGGACTAGTCAAGCATTTGGTTCTGTGCCCCTGTGATTCTGGGAGGTGTAAGTGATGGCACAAACAAATCCCTGTCTGTTGGATATCCCACTTTCCTAGTTTGAGAGCCTGTCGCTTTTGACTGTCTTCTTTTATAGAACAGGTAATGTCTCTAGCCTCTTTATGGTCTTCCTTTCCCAAAGAGAACTGCTCTCCATTCATACTCATCTTGATGCTACTGACATTTGTGAGTTTAGCATGCCAAAAACAAGGCTAGCATCATTCATCACACAACCTGTGTCGAGGCCCAGGTTCATTTGGGTATCATGTTCACCCTAAGGCTGCCACTAATGTCTTGAAACCCATAATATTTATCCTTATTTAATTTTTAATTGATGTAAGTATAACCAGGCACTAAGAAGTAAATAAAAAAAAATATTATATCAACTCAAAATAGTGAAGAAAAAGAAGAAAAATACTTTTATGTTTAGGTTCTTTCTGTTTAAACAAAGGGCTCCATATTTTTACTTTGCATTGACTACACAAATACTGTAGCTGGCCCAGAATTTGTACCACAAGCTAAACTGAGCACTGAGATTGTTAATCTCAGTTATATTGACAGAGTCACAGCTTCAGGAATGTTATGAAAATTATAAACTGATTTACTATTCCCCATAGTGACCATACCAACATTATATCAATCAAGGCAGTACTACAACTGGCAATGTCTTCCACTACCAGCTTTAAGAATGACATATACTATATTCACTTCTGCATTGATGACCTCTGGCAGCGGTGTGGGTGAGGAAGGTCTCCTTTTGTTTAAGGGGTTGGCCACAGGGAGTTTAATTATGCTCCAGTAACTAAATGAGCAGCATGAATGAGCTTTTTTGTAAATGGGGAGAGCATAAGAGTGGGTATGAAACTGAGATGACTGATAACTGAGTTTGATGGGGTACATGACATAAAATCACCAAATAATAATAAAAAAAAATGGTAGAGAGAAGTAAAATGAAAACAGCTGCTTAGGAGAGCATAGTGGTTGTGGGTAGGGTGTTAAGCAGAGTTTAGCATGCTTAGGAATCAACATTTGTGATGGGAGGGGCTAACAGCCCCCTAGGTGAAGAACTATTTTTTAATTACTTTTCTTTAGAGGTGTAGCCATTGGTAGGTTGTTCATTCTCTAGTGAATGCCCCACAGCCTTGGGCATTCAGGCAGCATTAATTGAACTTAGTAGGATGTTCCTTAAAAGAGGAGCATAAATATGGCAGGTAGATGTGGAGGGAGGATCTGCCAAGAGCTGGGGGAGGAATTGGAAGTGAATATAATCAAAATATGTTGCATATACATTGAATTTTTAAAAAATAAATTGAAGTATTATTTAAAAATAAGGATGATCTTATATACTATAGATAATAAGAAACTGTAGATTTTCAAAAGTCAAAAAAAATTTAAAAGATTTTACCTCAAAGAAATATGAATGTTTGAGATGATATGAATGTTTAGCATGACTTAAACATCATACAGAGGTCAGTGAGATGGCTCAGAGTCTAATGGCTTGACACCAAGCTTGATGACCTTAATTTTATCCTCAGGACCCACATGGTGGAAGAAGAGAATTGCTGTCTGTAAGGTGTCCTTTGACATACACACTATGATAACACATGTACAGATACATGAAAACACATAGTGGAAAAATATTTTTATTTATAAAATTGTACACACACACATATATATATATTTATTAAACAAGTTTAAACATCAGATATCACATACATGTATCAGAACAGTTCATGGCACCCCATTTGTGCCTATGATTTTTAGGTTTTAATGAATCAGTTAAGCATCTTTAAAATTAAATAATAAATTTAAATTTAAACATTTTTTAAAAGAATGATCTCATGGTTTCTTGGTTTCCATGGCAATAAAGATATAAAAAGGTTTACATTTCTTGTGAAACTCTCTCGAGGATTATCCTGAATGTCCATTCCTGTTGGCCAGGCTTTTTAAATCCCTGCAGATCTGAAGCAGATTAAAAGTTATAGGGCACATATGAGATTTATGTGACAGCCTCGTGTATCATTTTTCTCACCTCAGTGACCTTAGTCCCCAGAATGCCATTTTTTTTGTTATGTGCATCAACACTGGAGAATTTAACAGGTTGTCTTTATTTTGCTTATTTCTCCAAAATTCTGCTCTACAAACTTTCTGGCCTTTCAGCTACAGAAATTATTTCTCAGGGATATATAAAAGTGTCAATGTTACCAGGCAGCCTGATGATGCATGGCATACTTCTTGCTAGAGCAAAGGCGATGGGGAAGGAATTACTTTGAATCAAACACTGTCATGAGGCCAAAAATCATTCTCCGGTGGTATGGGTTACAGATGTGCAGGCAGATGTGGCACTGTATGCATGAAACAGACAACACATGATGAGAGCCAAGTCAGACAAAGGTAAGAACTTGAAGAACCTTGCTGAATTGTTCTCCATGACCTAACCTGGAATTGTGAACTAAAGACACTGTGTGTGCTTGGACAAAAGATTAAAAAAGCATACTATTTTCTCACTTGCTGGATTATCAGTCATCACTGACTGCAGTGGTCCCAATCCTAATTATCATCATGGTGCCCAACACACTCCACACACACCACATTGCCTATACCCTCTTAGCACATCTAAAATCCTTGATGGGACCACAGCCATCCACCGACACCTGTTAGTACCCCCAAAGAAAATGCCTTTCCTATAATAAATAAATACTCAGCAGATGCTTGAAGAATAAATGAACAAACCTAAAATTAGAAATGCCTTCTCAAAATGTTTGCAATTGTCTTCTTTGTAATAAATTATTGGCATCCTCAACTTCATTCTTTCCAGCCACTAAAACACACTTAAGGAAGAATGTACTGAATGACACTCAGTGACCAGAAAGAGGTAATGTGCTTAATTCCAAAAGCAATTTCCAGGCTGGATTTACTCACGGCAAAGATATGGTTTAGTGCTTTCTAGGGCTGCAGGACAGGGAGCAGTAACTCAAGTCAGTGGACCTTGTCGTCCCAGACTGAGCAATCGATGCACAATGGGTATCACCTATTGGAAGCCAGTGCTGAAACTCGGTTGTAAAGAAATCTTACACTTACATTACTTTTATTTATGATGCAGATAGTTTTCTACAGATGGCATTTCTATGCATGAAAATTCATATTTGACTCTAACATGGGTTGTTAAACTACTCACAAACTATCTCTGAGCAATGCCAGGGGAAATAAAGTAATTGTGTTGATTTTTAAAGCTTCTTTCTTTTTTATGTAGGGTACTTGCACAGAATTTAAAAAGAATAGATTGAACATGAAAATGAGAAAGTAATAGCAACTAGAGATGGGAAGATTAAAAGAGCAAAATATTGAAACATATGTTCATATGCATAACATTACATCAGTCACTATAACCAAAAGTTCTAGGGATTTCCAGTCTGTAACTGCTAACAAGAAACTTCTTTCTTCTAAGTGGTTCTAATCCTGCTATTAACACCAGGATGTTGAGGATGTAACTTGAGCCCTCTGTTAACTCTTAAGTTTAAGGTTCTAGCAAGGCACAGTGGAGCATGCCTTTAAGACTTATTGTCCACCAGGCCCAAGCGCCTACATCCCAGCCAGGGAGGGAGAGCTGAGCTCCAATCGGTTCCAGTTCCGCTTCCTGGACCAGGTGCTGTCTGCAGAGTCCCAGCACATCTGTAGCAGGGGTAGATGAACTCTGCCTGTCACCATACCCACAGCTGCTACTGAGGAAATTTGCACAGCTACCCACCTCTAACTCGAACTGAGCGAATAGATAACTTCTGGGGTCTCTGAAGGGCAGATTCAGACCCTACCCAGAGAGGTTACAGGAGGCACACAAGACTGAGTGCCACAACTGACCAAGAGCCATCTAATCGTGAACCACTGAAGCCATGGGCAAACGTCAGTGCAAAAAAAATTACATAATAATACAAAGCACAACATGGTAACTCCAGAAGAGAGTGGTGATCTTACAAATACAAGACCTGAACTGAGCAATGAAGAGGAAACAAAAGGAAGCAACACCAAAAATTTCTTTTTGATGATCATCGAAGCTCTCAAAGAAGATATGAAAAATAGCCATAAAGAAATAGAAGGAAATACAAACAAAAAATGGAAGAGATGAACAAATCTATGAAAGAAACATGCCAGGGAACAAAAAGCTGAAATAAAAGCTGAAATAGAAGCAATAAAAAAGGCACAAAATGAGGCAAAGATGGAAATAGAAAATCTGAAGAAAAAAGCTGGAACCACAGATACAAGCATAACAAACAGAGTTCAAGAGATGGAAGATAGAATCTCTGAAGTGGAAGACTCAGTAGCTCAAATAGATATATCAGTCAAAGAAAATAGTAAAACTAAAA
>PVIH01011458.1:0-69069 GCA_004025045.1 Sigmodon hispidus
TCCAGAGCCATACCTGCCCGCTGCCATGGTCCTGCTCCAGAGCCATTCCTGTCTGCTGCCATGTTCCTGCTCCAGAGCCATACCTGACTGTTACCATGCTCCCTATTGGACTCAAACCCTCCAGAACCATGAGCTCCAAAAAATGTTTTATGAGTTGCTTTGGTTATGGTGTCTCTTCACAGCAATAAAAAAGTGCTGAGGCTATGTCCTGACTACTGTTATAGTGCTAAGGACCTCTGTAATACCAGAAAATCAGTTTCTCATTTATAAAGTGGGAAAAGTGATAACCCCCCCAAGGTGATGTAATTATTGGAAGAAATTTTCTACCAGGACACAGAAATTTGCTCAATAGATGACATATATTAGTTGATTCTACCAAACTAATCCCAATGTAAAATGTTTACCAATTTCACAATCACGCAACCATAATTTCTTCTATGAAACTATTAATACTGGCTGGTGGTGACGCATACCTATAATCCCAGCTCTAGGGAGGCAGACAAATCTCCTTGAGTTCAAAACTAGCCTGCTCTACAGAGTGAGTCCCAGGACAACCACGGTGATAACACAGAGAAACCCTGTCTTGAGAAACAAAGAAAACAAAAAACTAATAAGCCATTGAATAGGGCTGTGGAGATAATTCAGCTGGCAAAGTGCTCACTGTACAGGTATGAGGACCTGAGTTCCAGTCCCCAGCACCCAGGTATAGTTGGGCATGATTGTAATCCCAGCACTGAGAAGTAGAGACAAGTGTGGATCCCTGGAGCTCCCTAGGCAGCCAGGCTGTGAATATCAGGTTCAGCAACAGACACTGTTTTAAAAGGTAAAGCTGGAAACTGAGATAAGATCCTGGACATCAACCTCTAACCTCCACAGGCCTGTATGTACCCTGCATCTAGTTATACCTATATACATGTACATATGCACACACACAAGCATGCATACACATAAACTACACACATCATACACAAACTTACACATATTATTGTATTTGAGTCACCAGCTCTAATCTGAGTAGTGCTTAAGACACAGTGAGAACCTTGGCTCATTAAATGGATTTTTGAGATCACATGAATGTAGAAGGGGAGGGGCATTCAGGGGAAGAAAGGTGTTGGGGGGGAAGGGACAGGGGGGGCGATGACAGACTGAGCATGAGAAACATACAATAATATGCATGCAGGGACATATCACTAACACACACGGGGGCCCAGGCTGGCCTCAATCTCACTATGTAATGATGATGACCTTGAACTTCTGATCCTCTTGCCTCCTCCCCCTGAGTGCTGGGATCACGGTTGTGCACCAGCATGCCCAGCTTATATGGTGCTGGAATTAAACCCAGGGGCTCATGAATGCTATACTAGCCGGTAGACATCTCAGTCCCTAATCCCATCATTTTGTATGCTCACTAGAAATTTTTAGAACACAGGAAAGTAAATTCTGCCATTTAGCCATTATATGGAATAGTCTTTGAAAGCTTGTAAGTTTCCTGTGCCCTGATCCTTCAGAAGTGTGAAAAAAAGCAACTGACTGAATGGTTGGTAAGACTCAGAAAACTAATAAGTACTCAATAAGGATTCCAAGTACCCCACCTCCCTCTTGTAAATAATTTTTTAGATTTGTTTAATTTATTATTTTGTGTGCATGAGTGTTTTGCCTGCATGTATTTCTGTGAACCACATGCATACCTGGATCCCAAGGAGTTATAAGCCTCTGTATGGGTTCTGGGAATCAAACCCAGGTTCTCTGCAAAAAGAAATGTGCCCTGAAACAGAGTCAGCTCTCCAGCCCCAACCACCTTAAAAGGTCTTTGTTACAACGGGAGAAAAACAATTCCCCAAGGAAGTTTGTGAACTTGCATAATTAAAGATAAACTATAGTTTCTGAGCTAGAAGATACATACTCTGCCTCCATGAAGCTCCACTCCATAGAAGTCAAGGGTTCGGGCTATGTTGATGTAGCAAGATTCCGCCTCTGATTGCTTTAGCCCACTGTGAAAGAAAAGAGAAATTGCAAAACTCACTCAGTAAGTGGAGAACATTAACTTGAGCTTTTAAAAATAAGAAGTATCTGGAAAATGCTGTAATAATCCTCTGCAATAGACATTAAAGGTTACTAAATGCCTTGGGCTAGTCCCCTTAAGCACTCCAACTTAATTCTACTGAAGTAGGTTTTTCTTCTTGTCCATTGAACCTGACCTCCTCTGGACCCCTCAGTCTCTTTACGAAGAAAAACTCCCCACTTAATGAGTTCTCAGAAAGGTCTTCAGACTGTGAAAACTAGCTGTCACCTTTTGGAATGCCTGTGTCCATTGTACCAGGCTGTTCAACTAATAGGCAATCTTTCATCTTTTTGTCTGTCCATTCTCTCAACAGTGGCCTCACGCTTCAAACGCCAGTGGCCCTCTGCTATTTTAGGACGCTGACTTCTGTCCCAGGAGCAATTCCGGGAGAGAGGCCTGGCAGCGCCCTCTAAGAAGGTATGCTGGTAGTTTGCCCTTTGTTTTTATGGTCTTCCCAAGAAATGAGAAGTCTCTGGAGAGCTGACTTGGGTCAGCATGGTCCTCATTTAATGGGAACAGAGAGAGCAGCTGCCACAGTAGCCTTGAGTCATCTGAGGAGTGGGAAGAGGACACTGAAGTGGGATTTGTCTTGCCTCTAGGTGACTCCCTAGGTGAAGAAAAAGCAGTCTGAATTTGGGACCACCCACTCTGGCAGCTCTCCAACCCACCTGTCTGTCTACTCAACAAACCCTGAGGGACTGGCCTGTTTTATTGAACAAGGTACCCGGGTCTAAAAGGCACCCGTGGCTCAATCAGCTTGTAGACCAATAGATCAGATTAAAAATGGGCGAATGTGCCAGCTAACACCCTCATTCCTATTGCATCTCTATGCTTCTCAAAAATGTAAGTGATGCTAAATATATATTTGCCACCATCCCAGCTTCAAGGTCAATAATAATAATAATAATAATTATAATAATAATAAAACCACCATAAGAAGTCAAGGAGACATCAAACATAAAGTGATGAGTATCTGTAAATACCAAGCCTGAGTCCCAACACCCCCCTCCCACCCCATGGCCCATGGGCGCACCTGTGCTGTTCATGGAGCGACTCCACTTTGCTTAAAAAGTCATCATTTTGATCTGGTATGAACTGGCTGTCGGCAAGATAGCCTGGATGATGTATGGAAGAATTAAAGTCTCCAAAATGAGCTATTAAAGATACAATTGGGGAAGGAATCATGATTAGCCTTGCCTCTTCAGTATGGTCTGCATCAATAGGCATTGATAACATCTGGAGAAATACTTTCCATGGGGAACAGCTCTAATAAGCTATGGGCCACTCCAACAGAGCCTCCTTAGTTTCAAATTCCATGCTTCTAATCGGAAGCTCTGCTTAGGGCTAAATTCCGTGTAAATTCAAGGGCAGCAGGTGAGGGGCGAAGGGGGTTAGGCTCTCTATAGTGTGCTTAAAAGAGATAACACTGGGGAGCTCCTACAGGGCAGCCAATGAGAAAGCATGAATATATATATCTTCATTGGAGTTCACAATTTAAAAAGAAACTGAGACCCAGAGAAAAGAGACCCACCCTGATACAAGCCATTTTCAAAAGAGTAAAGACTCATGTGATAGTAGTCTACATCAGCACCCTATTCCCCCTCCTGTCTGTCCAGTGAGCTTCTAGTCTTCCCTTGATGTCTTGAAAGGTCAACCAATGCTGCAACTGCTTTTCCCAAACACAAAGGCAGAAAACCTCTCCTGGGATGGGGGGCTGCAAAGGGTGTCAGTGACATCACCTCACTAGAGGGCTTGAGCAAATGGCCCCCCAAACGAATAAGACAGAACAAAAGACAGGCTCTACCTTCCCAGATGCCCACCACAGGGGCCTGTCTTATTTATTTGCTCAACACATACCCCAAACTTGAGATCCCAGGTACCCATGTTTCAAATGATCGATCTGGCTGGGCGGGCAAGTCTTCCAGTTGCTATTCTTCCAACTCTAATTTGATCTTCACGCCTCTTTGGGGGGCTCATTTCTCTGATACTTTTCTACACTCCCTTTTCCCAAGCAGGGTAGGGCTTATACTGTGTTCTTCCTCAGAGCCAGCATCCCCTCCCCAGCAGGATGCAGAGCCCTTAGGAGGAGCAGAAAGTTTCCTTCATCCTGAGGGTGGCCCAGTGCCTGCTTATGGTAGAGGCTCAGAAAATATGAAGAACCTACATACTTTCCAATCCTTTCTTTGTGCCTCATAAACCAAGATTAACCAGCAGCAATCTTCAGCCACTGTGCTAAAAGTATTTTATCTCTCAAATACTGTACTTTTTAATCTAAAAAGGAAATGTGCCATGGTAAGCAGCTCATAGACAGGACTTAAATATTAGACACTCATTTTGGAACAACCTACCAAAATGTATCAGATGAAATGTAGTTAGTATACCTTCTGAGCTGCCAATTTTTTTTTTTTTTTTTTTTTTTTTTTTTTTTTTTTTTTTTTTTTTTTTTTTTTTTTTTTTTTTTTTTTTTTTTTTTTTTTTTTTAAGATTTTATTTATTTATTATGCATACAGTTTTTACAGAAGAGGGCGCCAGACCTCATCATAGATGGTTGTGAGCCACCATGTGGTTTTGCTGGGAATTGAACTCAGGACCTCTGGAAGAACAGTCAGTGCTCTTAACCTCTGAGCCATCTCTCCAGCCCCCTGAGCTGCCAATTTTAAATCTAAGAATTAATCTTATAAGAAATGTATGCATGTCAGGAGATGGTGGCCCACGCCCTTAATCTCAGCACTAGGGAGACAGAAGCAGATAATCCTCTGACTGAGTTCCAGGACAGCCTGGTCTACAGAATGAGTTCCAGGACAGCCAGGGCTACACAGTGAAACTCTGTCTTGGAAAAACAAAATAAAAACAAAAGCAAAAATAAGAAAATGTATGCAGAGCATGTAAATATATGTATATTTATTCATCAAGACTACAGGAATATAAACTTGAACTTCAAACTGTCTGTCTGACAAGCCATAATTTTTTAGTAAATGATAGTAATGCAAAGTTTTCTGCCTCAGCCAGCTTATACCTTTTAGGCTCTAATGACTTAAAAAAATATTTATTTAATGCAAGGTATCCTTTTGTTGGTGTTTTGTGGTGTTTTTTTTGGGGGGGGCAGGGTTTAAGGTTAGGTCATGCAGATAAAAAGCCAAGACCCAGGTAACCTGGCTCACATTCCCGTTCTCACTGACTGCTTGTGTTGGTTCAACTTTGAGGAATGTTACATAGGCCACATTATTGGCCACATTAAGTGGAGGCTAGCTGTATGCTCGACATCAAGTTGACTACCCCCCCCCAGCATCACCTCCATTCACAGGTGGGAAGACAGAGCTTCTGAAAGATGATATCACACAGTGACAAATCAATAGTCTGAGGTTAAACTGGGACAATTCTCTCCTTCAAGTCCTTGCCCCTCAGCCCCGACGCTCTACAGGTGAGCATCCACCTTTGTGAGAAAGTCCCTGCCTCTGTCACTGATCAGCCCAGAAGAAATGGGAACCACCAATCTGGAGATTAATGAGGAAATGGTGACTGTGGGCACAAGTTATCGAACACTGCCCTCTGGGCATGACATGGTCAGCACCATCTTAATCATAGCAGAGGTGACTATTGTCCCAGAGCCTCACAAGATGGTGCCTATTAGCTTTCCCTGCTAAAAGGAGAGAGGAGGGACATTCATTCTTTCCTGCCTACTACTGGCTACATGCAATCCTGTTCCAGCTCTTCCTGGTCTCAAAAGGTGCTAAGGTACATAGTGGGTGTGTGTTAACTGACAGGGTAGCTCTGTTCATGCAGCTTTTGGGAGGTCATCATCCATGTTGGGTGGGACTTCGGTGAAGCAGTTCTTTTTAAGTCAGTCATGCTCCTGTAAAGTATAAACTTAGTGGTTCGCAACCTGAACGGCATCATTTCTTTGGTCTGTTGTTGGTGCTCTATCTGTTGGTTCACATCTTCCCAGAAAATGTCCCACTGTGCCCTTCTCCATGTGGACGCCACAAGCTGGTCTGTCCCAGAGGTAATGCAGAAAGAGAGCAGCTTCCTTTGAGTTTCCTGAGAAGAGGTGCAAGGAAGCTGATGCTGGGTGCCTTTCCCCTGTGGAGGTTAGCTGTACGCTCGACATCATGGGGCTAACCCCAGTACCCTTTCTCCCATCCTCAGGTGAGCTGTGGGATCACCCGCCTTGCTCTTGACCTCTCCTGCACCTGTCCTTTGATAAGGAGGAAGGAAGGGAACCTGGGGCCTTCTTAGCAGCCCATTTTTCTTTCTTTTTTGCTATTATATTTCTGAGGCCACATGGTTAATTTAGTCTGCATCTGTTCTGAAACCTGTGCATCTTGCTTTCTCAGCCACCTGCTCTGTGAGCTGAGACTTCCAGAAAGGCAGAGGGACAGAGGGACACATACCTCAGTCTTATGCTACTACACAACTCAATACAAGTAACACAGTGTTCTGTGCTGGCACCATGAAGCTAACGAATGACAAAGTGGTACTTCACCTTTCACAGGATCCAACACAGAATATGATTAATAAGTTTTGCTGACAGAATGAAAAGATTTCTTCTCTAGTTTAAACCAGTCTTGATGGAAAATTCTATAAGAACTTTCTATCCACAGTGGTACCTGTAATTATGTGTGGCTTGTTCAATTGGAAAAGTATAGAAATTGTAAAACCTAGATGGAATTTCAAAGATTTAATTAAAAAAGAAAAAAAGAAAAGAAAACCCACAAAATAGCTCATTCTTTTATGCTGACTCTATTGAAATAATGTTTAAATGAGCTAAATAAAAAATTCAGATTATTTTCATTTTTTAAAGAGGTCCTTATGTAGTCCAGGTTGTCCTTGAACTCACCATGGAGCCAAGGGTGACTTTGAACTTGTGATCTTCTTGCTTCTGAATGGTCATAGACCAACCAGTACATAACCCGTGAGCTACACGAAAACTCTGAATATAAATTCATAAGATCTCAGTAGCATTTTAGATAGGCATCAGGCAAACAGCAGTTGTGTCTTCCAGCAAATTCTTGAACCTAGCTGGGTCTCAGTTTCTGTGTTCAGAGGAGGCGAGGGATATAAATATTGTTGTGCAGGGGTTTGTATGGAGACCAGATCCAAATACCTGGGCAGAGGCTCTGGAAAAAGCAGCTGTCTGCTGTTTCATAGCTCCCTAGGGGAAAAGAGCCACCCCGCAGCTTCTCAGCAACACTGTCCATCTGATATCCCCAAGTAAGAGGAGAGTGTGGCTCGGGTTAAAAGTTTTACTATCCGATGGACGGCAAGAGGTACTCCAAACCAGAAATCCTGGGGAAGAGACTCCCTTAAAGAAAGCAGCCTGGGCTTTCGAAATTCTCTAGCTGGAACAAGCTGGCCACTTCCTAACCAATCTCCCTCAGGACTTACATTGTACTGCATAGGAAGCTAGAACCACCGCGGAGTTGAGAGGGCACGTTAACCTGTCAGGAGAAATAAGGATGAGTTAACTCGGAAGATCCATGGACACTCCTAAGTCACAGACAGCCTGTGGCTTTCTTTTCTTTACTATCTGTTAATGAGCAACGTAAATCTTAAAGGCAACTACAATACAAATAGATCTCAAGTAGCACAGGGAATACATTAAAGAGTTCTTTTGAAGATTAAAAATAATAACTTTTGGGTTAAAACTTTGGTTGCAAAGACCAGGAAGCTGATGGTCTGAGGTTGCATGGCGTGCTCGTATTGCAAAAGGGAAAGTGAGAAAATGGGATCTGAGATGTGGGCAGCCTTCCAATCTTTCTAATAAAGACTTGGTACCTCCTTCCTGGAATGATGATACCTTTTAAAGTAGAAAAATAAAGCGGGGGGGGGGGGGGGGGGGTATTCTATATTTTAACATTTGCAGTTCTGTACTTAAGTTACTTAATTCACTAACTACTGACTATTCCTCAACCTACTGATCTCGCTGAGATTCACAGGATTCAACCATCTGCCTCTGTCTTCTGTTACCCACCAGGTGTGGCCTGGATTGGTTCTTATTTCCAGCTAATCTTACTGTCCTCCCAAATGTCTGTTCTTGGTGACATTGTCTATCTTTATTGTTCTTTTTTTTTTTTCTCCATTCAAATCTGACTTTGTGGTCTGCTCTGCCATCAGAGGAGCCAGGGCCACTGATGAGAGCATGAATGGCCCAGGTAAGCTGGGGACAGCGGCTGGGAAAAGGGGATGTCCTGGTTAGCAATACTAGGAAACAATGAGATTTTAAAAGCATCTCCCAGCCCTATGGCAAGTTGAGAGAACATGTAGTTTCCATGGCAGCCTATGAAGGTCACATGTATGAGTCATTTCACGTTGCCTGACTAATCTGGCTGACCCCCAGCAGCTTCCATCCATTGTATTCCTGCTGGTTCTCAAGGTGCATATGAAGTTAGTGTCCCCTGTCTGAAGGTCCCCTGATCCCATGAGTAATTCTGTGTGTCTCTGCAGAAACTTGTCTCTCCTGAGTCTATGGGTGTCTCCTAGGGTTGCTTATTCTCTGTCCGTTTTGAGCCACAGCATCTCCAGAAGAGCAGGGAGATGTGTGATGAGTACAGCTGCCAGTCTCCTAAGATGGGCTTCACTCAACTTTGTCTTTGTCATAAGATGGACAGCTGAATGGATTTGGGGTACAGCCAAAAAACAAGCTATGGAGGCTCAGACTAGATGAAAAGATCCTACGGAAATTGAAAAATTTCAAAGAATAATTGGTTTTCAAATCTATAGTATAGAACAATGGCAGCCTGTATTCTCCTCTCGGCATTCCATATGCTGCTATGTAAATTTCTTTTTCTCTGTGGCTCAGGCCTGCACACGTCAAGTGAAAGGGACTGTCCCGGATGACCTGTCCCTGCAGAGAAGAGAAGATTTGATATCTCAAGGAAAAAGCTAATGACATCACAATATCCTAGGCCACAGACGGCTGGATACACACCTGAGACTAACTGAGAGCAGGTGACAAAAGCCACCTAAGGACCTGACAAAGCACTTTGGAAAATCTACTCCAGGATGGAGATTTCTACTAACTCACCTAGACGTTCCAAGGGTGTCTTGTTTGACAAATCAAAAAAATCAATGTAGTCCTGGAGTTTGGACTATGTGAAGGGTAAAGGGGAGCCCGTAGCCTAGTGAGCAGCGCAGGCTGGAACTTGCCTCATAAAAAATGAGCACTAGAGCAGTGTTTATGGGAAAACAGTGTTTGTACCTCAGGGAGTCATGGATCAGCTTTCTATGACTGCAAAGAATAGCCCAAGAGGGGAGCTGGGCATTTCAACATGGGGCTTTTCTGAAGTATAATGAGACTGCCTTGAAATGCAAAAGAGGAATCCCCCAATACCAGTCTACAGCTTGTGCTGGAGAAAGAATGTACTTTGGGGAAAAGATAGATAGAATTCATGAAGATCCTGTACTCTGTCACTCAACAGTCAACAGTTCTGTTAGCCTCTCACAGAGATGCCTGTCTCTGGCCTGCAGGACTGTAGCAGAAGGAAGCTCTGGTCTCTTTCAGTCTCTCCTTGGGCACACAGATACCATGCCTGTAGATGTGTCTCTTACCACAGCCTGCTGCCCGTCTGCTCTAAGAGCCCGCAGCTGCCCTCTTCCATCTGGTGGATGTGAGGTATACCCCTCCACTGGGTATGAAAAAGTCTCTCTCTGTTTTCCTCCAAGTCAACCACATATGGCTTCCAGCTGGAATGGGGGATGGGGAGGACCTTCTTGCTGTCCAGGGAAATCCAATTTTTTTCTACCAACCCTAAATTTGGCTTATTCCCAGCAGCCCACGGAGACTTTTCTAGGCCACAATAGCAGCAGAGCTCCTGAAATCCTAGGCCAGCTGTGATCCCCACTGGCCACATTGGTCTCACTTGCTTCATGGGTTCCTGTCTTGTCACCAGTCACAGCTGCCAGCCTCCTTGTAGTGCAGGAGGCCAGTGGCCTCTGATGACCCTCTGCAGTAGAACTAAAGTCACAGGAAGAAGTGGAGTGAGGATGATGAAGTAGATGGGGCTCTTTTCCTGCTATGGATTTTTTCACAGGACAAGGAAATGCTAAGGAGCTGGCAGGTGAGGGCGCTCAGTAGGTAAGGGTGCTTGCTACATATCTGGTGACCCAAATTCACTCTCTTGAACCCAAGTAGAGAAGGAAAGAAAAAAAGCAACTCTACATGTGTACTATGGTGCATAATGCACACACATGTACGCATGCACACACGTATGCTCACACACAATCATTCACTGTATCTCTAATAATGATAAATAAAAATATTAAAAAAAAATACTAAGGATTTGGAAGACAGTTCTGTGGGCTTGGAATTTTAATTCCTTTCTAGGCACTCTCATGTCCCTTCCAAACACTGAGATGGCCTGGATACACTCAGAACACTGACTCACAAGCAGATGCTCACATCTGAGCACAATTCCTTCCAGAGAGAAGATGAATCACCCATGAGTACCATGGGCTCAGCAGTGCCTCTAACTCACACCTATTTGTGAGGCCCATTTCACATTCCTTTTCTTTTAAAATTCCCAAGTTTTTACCAGAAAGATCACTGTCCCCTTTGTAATTAAATTGCAGTGTTGAACAAAGTTTCTCAATCATTAGCCTCTGAAAACCAAGATGGAGTTGAAAACAGCCCAGCAGGCTGGAGAGATGGCTCAGCTGTTAAGAGCACTGACTGCTTTTCCAGAGGACCAGGGTTCAATTCCCAGCACCCACATGGCAGCTCACAACTGTCTGTAGTTCCAGTTCCCAGTTCTAGGCAAAACACCAAGGCAAACAAACAAACAAACAAACAAATAAATAAATAGATAAGAAAACAGTCCAGCATACAGGCTTTGTTTAAATTAAAGACTGTTGCCAGGAATGAGTGCTCATTCGATTAAAATCAGGAATCTGGCTAGTTTGACAGGAAAAGAAGAATACAAAATTATCATTACCTTCCTTCACAAACATCCATCTTCAGTTGTAAGAAATACAAATGCCTAGGAGACAACGGTGTGTTAGTGAATGTTCAAAATGCAGTAAGCCAGCAACAACAGAAACACACATTTGAAAAACAGAATATATGCAAACGCCATTTTGACTATTTGAAAACTGCCTAGCTGCCCTATGCTGGGGAGGCTGAGGAAATGGATGGGGTAGGAGTCAATGGTGCCCTGTCTACTGCATGGGTCTTCTTAACTAGGCACGGGGACCCACAGCATTCTGTACAAGATGTTCCACCCCACTCACAGGCCACTGTTCTCCCCACACCGATCCTCTGTGTGAAACCAAGAGGAGATGGGCTGTGGAGAGCACACCATGGCTGGAGTGCAACACCCAGCCAAGCTTTTCCCTGTAGTCTGGGAACTATAGGTGCTGGAACCTAGCTGCCAGGCCCTGAGAGCAGCACAGTCTTCTTGGAACACCCAGAGCTCTGGGGGCAAACTGTTCTAGGCCTCTCAGCCCCAAAGGCTGCATCTTTGCCCTGGGGCAGAGAGGAGAAAAGGAAGCCAACATCATCAGCCCTGGCAAGGCCAGGATTCACCATGGAGGTATTTATATTTAGGGCCGCGGCATACATGTGACGCCTGGCTTCTTTACCCACTCTTTTTTAAAACCTAGATTGAAGCTGGATTGACATTCCAGGGTCTGGCCAAAGACGACAAAAGGGAAGCCTCTTGAAAATTAATACACACAAGCACAGGAGAGAGCTCACTCTGGCAATTCAAACAAACCAGTCTCATATTCCTCGGGGTTGAGAAAGGTCAGGGAGCTGGCTGTTTTGAAACTTGGATGCTTCAAACAGCATTGCAACCTCATATCTGCAGCCTGGAGCTGGGTACCTGGTGCTCTGAGACCTTCTTCCTCATTACAGCCTCCCAGTACATCTGTGAGGTTGTAACACCATCTCTGTTTTTAACTTATTACAACTTTATAATAAAGAACTTGCACCAAAGGGAAAAAGAACACACTACAAAATTAAGTACACCTAAAGACTATACATCTCAATAAACTCTCTACAGTCAGAATTGCCAGCTTGGAGAAATGGGTGCTCAGAGAGGTTTTATGGACTAGCTCTCCTTTCTTTAATCCGGGCATCCATACTATAAGAACAATCTCTGTGTGCTACATATAAGCCATTACTAAATTTAAGATCTATTATCAACACTCTGCATTGTGTTGTATCTTGGGCACTGATTGATAGATGGTATTAGTCGCATAGCATATGAGTGGCTAACCTTTCTGTCAATTTGAATAGATTTAGAATCACCATGGAAACCCACCTCTGGGTATATCTGATAATGTTGGAAGACCCACCCTGAATCTGGTGATGAATAACTGGTGAAAAATCTGGTGAATACTCATGGTCTGAAGTCCCAGACTGAATACGAGGAAGTGAGCTGGACACTAGGCTTCATCTGTGCTTCCTGACTGTGGGGATGAGGTGAGCGTCTGTCTCACACTCCCACAGCCATGCCTTCTACTGTGACAGACGAGAGCCTCTAGAACCGTGAGGCCAAACAAACACCCTTCCCTTAAGTAGCTGCTGCTGCTGCTCCTCCTCCTTCTTAACCTTCTAACCCTAACCCTAACCCTAACCCTAACCCTAACCCAATAATAGGGAAAACAATAAAATACTTGTGCTAATTCATGCCCACTCAGTAGTGGGATCATCTGTGCCACCTAGGAGAACATAACCAGTTCTTATTCAAGCTAACACTCAATCAGAATTAATTGCTCTCCCCTCCTGGAAGGATACTGGGAGAAAGAAGGAAGAGGCAGCGTTATAGATGATACACTGATAAAACCTGGGCTTCTGCTAATGGACATACATGAGACCCTGAACATTCAGAGACCCTTCACCAAATGCCACCTGGCCCTTTGCAGAGCAAATCTATCAACCCCACAGAATCACATGTAAAGAAATGAGCATCCCAGAACACACCCCCAAACTTAGGCTTTATCATTTTCCACAAGGAGTTCAAATTGTAATTAGAGATTGTCAGGAAGTGGAATGCTGTTTAGAATGATCTAAATTTATCAGTAACAGCAGTTGTGAGGCTCACAAACAGACATGTAAGTACCCCGGAGAATAAAGGACAGCCATCAATGGGAGAAACTTGGAATGTCTAACTTTAGAAATGTTTGACCTCTTTGAGAGTGTGCTCCATCCAGATCCTGTGAGGCCTATCAGTTTGACACAAACTATAATCACCTAGGAAGAAAGTCTCAATGAGGTATTGTAGACATCATCTTGGCCTGTAGACATGTCTATGAGGACTGCCTTAATTAAGGTAATTAATATAGGAAGATACAGACCACTGTGGGCAGCACCATTCCCTAGGAAGGGGTTCCTAAACTGTGTTAGAGTGAAGAAACCGAGCTGAGCATAAGCAAGCAAGTGGGTGTGCACATGCCTGACTGTGGATGTGGTGTGACCAGCTACCTCATTTCTACCTTCGCTTTCTTGCACTCATGGACTTTAAGCTGGAACTGTGAGTTCAAACAAACCCCTTTCTCTCCAATGTTGTTTTTGGTTAGAGTATCTTATCACAATAACAGTATTTAAAATGGGACAGACCTCACCTTCGGAGGAAGGAGATCAATGATTTGTCTCTTCCCTAGATAAGAAACAAAACAACCAAGCCACTATCACTACGTCCCCTGTTTGATTTGTTTGTTTGTTTTGGTTTCTCTATAAAACAGCCTGGTTGTCCTTGAACTTCTACATGGTGGCTCACAACTATCTATGATGGCATCTGGTGCCCTCTTCTGTATATTGTATAATAAATAAATAAATCTTTAAAAAAATAAGGAAACTCGTTGGATAAGTTGTGAACCTAGAGCATAATATGACTGCATGTGCCAGGAATATAGGTAAAACCCTTTATATAAAGAACAAAAAAATCAACCCAATGTGTGAATTAATGGAGGAAATGAAGCCCAGTGCTATGAAAAAGATAAACTAGTCCCAGATGCTCATGGGCTCTAGGAATTCTACACTGTTCTAGATCCTGAGAAAACAGTTGGAGCAGACTGTACACTGCCCCTTAAGATAGGCTTGGGAGAGGCTGTCACATCAGAACCGGAGACCTTGAAGAGTAACTCACCTGTCACTCACGTAAGGACAAGAAGTAGTCTATCATTTACCCCGCTAAACTCTGCTCCCCACTACAGCCCTGCTTGCCATCCCAGCAGCTCTGGAGATCTGAAGGTGGCCTCACTTCTCCACAAGGCTTCTCTCTACAATACAGTTCCTTAGATGTCCCTCAGGGTAAGGAAGACTCACTCCACAAGGTCTCAGCTCCTTTCCTGAGGAGGATAGGAACTGATGGCCAAAGGGCACTGGGAGGGACCATGAAATAAGGTTAACCCTGGAAGTATCTCCCTTAAGCCCTCCTATTCAAGAGCCTGTGCAGGCTGACAGGGTGTCACACACCTGAGGCTCCAGAATCCCAGGCATGAGATAAGGTGGACAGTGACAGTCACTATATATGAGCTGAAACTTTTAGCTGAGGGAAATCAATTTGGTGGGCCACAATGGTCACTTAAAAACAATGTGCACACATATAATTTTCCAAGAGTATTTTATTTTATTTGGAGACAGGGTATTGCTACATTGCCTAAGCTAGTCTTAAACTCCTATGCTCACGGGATCCTCTTGCCTCTGCCTTCCCAATTATAGGTATGTACCACTGTGTCTAGTTCCTTCTGTAACTGCAAGCATCCCTCAAATATGGTGGTGGAGAGGTGGTGTGGTGGTGTAATAGTGGTGTGGTGGGGTAATGGTAGTGTGATGGTGGTATGCTGGTTGTGTGTCCAAAATGATTCAAAGCAGTGTGCACGTCACTGTGGTTTCCCAAGGAGCCACCCAGGCCTCCCTTATACAGACTTCACATTTACCATAATGATAAACACAGTCCAGCCCCAAGGCTTGCCTCTGTGGAGAAAAGAAGCACATATACAAGAAGGAAAAAAAAAAAACAGAGTAATAAACGAACAACTGGCCTTTAAACATATTAAAAGCTAAAATATGGGGCTGGAGAGATGGCTCAGTGGTTAAGAGCACCGTCTGCTCTTCCAGAGGACCGGAGTTCAATTCCCAGCACCCACATGGCAGTTCACAACTGTCTGTAGTTCCAGTTCCAGGCAAACACCAAAGCAAATAAATAAATAAAAAAGCTAAAAAAAAGATTTAAATAAAAAAAAAGCTAAAATATGACTGTGTAATTGGCATTAAAAAGAAGAAAAAAAGAGAAAGCAGTCTATGTCTGAGTTAATGGCATCTCTTTGGTGGGATTTTCCACTATAAAATGGGATTCAATAATCCAGAACAGCTTCTACTTCTACCCAGGGAGACAGTTCTCCTCCTTAAAAACAAAGGGACACATAACAAAGGGGCTCAGCGTGGCCATAAAGCAGGGAAAGCAGCTGGTAAAACCTTCCACCCCAAAGCAACATGACTTTCTTATTGCAGCCTCCCCATCCTGTGCGCCTCAGTTTCCCCAGCCTGAAGACCCACTTGGCAGGACCAACCAGAGCGGGCACAGTCTGCAAACCTGCAGGTAACACTCCTCTACCAAGGCCCTCTCCTCTCTGCACCTCCCAAACTTCCTGGACCTGCTGATTCACTGATTCACACAGCGGACAAACTAGCTGCAGCCAGAACCCGCTCTTCTTCCTCATCTGTGCAAAAGCAGACCAGGTGGAAAGTTCTGGTTACAGCCAAGCCTTGTCACCCCCAAGGGACTTCATTCCAGCACCTCAAGTTCCATACTACATGCTTCATGGGTGACTGCTGTACTCCATGCCTGCATTAGAAGAACTGACTTAGCATCCTTAATATTCACAAAGTTTACCAGAGAGAGAAGGGAAGAGAGAAAGGGTACCCACATGCTGGACATGATACCAGCTTGGGGCTGAGAGGGGTGAGCCACAAACTGAGAACACACCTGCTGATTAAAATTTCAATCTATGAACCCCCAATTTTTTCCTCGATCATGATAGTTGGGGAGGTCATACCTAAATCAAGTTATGTGTCCATAGCTAGAAAACAAAGTATATTTTTAGGGCTACCGATTTGTATATACTAGACAGAGAACTTCAAGAGAAAAGGGTTATTACCTGGTTTGTTCCTGTTGCAATGTGTTGGGATCAGGGATAAAATATCTTACTCGAAAATGCAGGGTACAGGGGAAACCTCCTATAACATTTTTCAAAAAACAAATTAGGTTTTCCTTTTAAAAATAAAAAGTCAATGTATATAGTTGCTACTCTCCCATAAAGGGAGTACTTTTGACTTAACCACAACATTTCTCATAGATTTCAAATCCAGAGTATACAAGTTAACAGTTCAGAAGTCTCCATTTACACTATAGCATCTGCAGCACTGTGGTACCACCCACCTACTTCCGGTTCTACATCTGCCTTAGGCCCTGTCCAAACAATGATATCTTTATTAAGAATGCTTAAAAGTCTTAAACCCAGCATCTACACATAAAATTCACAAGGAACTGAGGCAGCTTACATTTACATAGTGATTTATGCTTTTCCAACATTTCCATGTAGCATCTAGAATTTAAACACCATGCAGGCTCAGTAGATCTGTGTTAGACAGGCATGTAAAATGGCTCTCCAGACTAGGCACCAGTAACTAGACCAGAACATTCTGCAATACTGAACCAAGATTTTTGACTTGATCTTTATTTTAACTGGAAAATATTTTTATAATTTCCATGCAGAGCCTATTTTGCAATCAATGCAGATCATAATAGTCACTGTGACCCTGAGGGCTATACCACAAGTCACTCAGATATAACTTAGGCATCAACACCAAGGGCAAGTTTGCTTATGAGATAAAACTAGCCACATGTCTGATGGAAGATCCAACTGTTGCCAAGACATGGGGAGACCTGACCTTGTTGACTTTACCCTGTCTCTGGCACTTGGTAACTATGCCCAAGTCCTGTCTACGGGCTCACTTTTGTACTCTCTGAAATCCAAGTCCTCCTGTGATCTGCTCAGCTGGTTAATCCCTCTGCTCATCTCGTCTTCTGCCTTGGTTAATCCTGGCTCCACTCTGCCCTCTCTTAGTTCCTTCCTGTCACCTCTGGGCTGGTGCTAAAAGAATCTTTTTAATAGTGGGTGGGTGTGCCTTTGTATATACACCAAGCTACCAGTGGGTGGCGCTAGCTCTGTAGCAAACTGTTTTCATTCACATCTCCAGTCTTTCCATCATTTGTTACTTTGGTGTTTGGCAGTGTCTTTGTCTTTCTTTCTTGGTTCTTCTGTGGACTCAGAAGACATGTGTGCGTGCATACGTGCATACATACATATGTGTATTTGCACATGTGAGTATGCATAGTACTATTACAGAACTCCTCTTTTTGACCCTCACTTGACTGTGAGAGCAGGGTTCAAATCTGGTTTGGACTGCGTTTCCCAGGCTTAGTACAGTGCTTTGCTTTGGTCTGAGCACTAGGGATATATTTGCTACAAGAGTCAGAGAGAATGACAGACAGCAGCTAGCTAGGTCTCATGTGAGTGGCCGACCATCTCCGGTATGTCAGAAGCATGAAGGGGACAGAGAAGAATCAGTAAGAATGAAGTCCTGAGAGGTAGTCAAAAGACCTCACTGAGAGATAACAGGAAGAGTGCTCAGCCACAAAGGGCCAAAGAAATGAGAGGGAACGGAATGTGTGGAGTGGCAGAATATGGACTCTGGGTCAAGAGAAGAAGCCTTCACTACCGAGGGAGGAGGCTGAAGAGTTGTTGAGAAGGGAGACTGGCCAAGTTAGCCTGGGAGAACAGGTACTTCTCAGGGCCAATGAGAGCCCTGGCGGAAGCTAGGCTAGGTATGACAGGAAGGAGTAGCCGTCTCCCTGGGAGCTGAGAGCAGCACAGGGGCTCACTCAGGATGGATGAGCCAGCATCAGTGCTGCTGGAAGGTTATGAGGGCTTATGTCCATCTCCCTTTGTGCATGTGCATACATTCACGTGTGTGTGTAGTGTCCGCCCGTGCGTGTGGAAACCACAGGCTGATGTCAGGTATCTTCCTCCACTGCTCTCCATAGAATTTTTTGATACTGAGTCTCTCACTGAACCTGGAGCTCAGCATTCGGCTAGAGGGTCTGGCCAACAAAGTCCAGGAATCCCATTGTCTTAGCCTCCCAGCACTGAGATTATGGACTAGAAATCTGAGCTCAGGTGCTTAAGCTTGGACAGCCAGCACTTTGACCAACTAAGACACCACTCAGCCCTTCCATGTCTCTTTCTCTGAGCTGAGAAGGCCCATCCTTCATCACTTCCTTCCTTATAAAAATAAATGAAAGTTTCCTTGTGATCTGTCTCCTCTTCTCTCCCCTTCTGCACAGCTGGAATCCTCAAGACTGCCCTGAAGCACACCTGGAGCATCTCCTCCCAGCCCCGCCTCCTTAAGAAGATAGATGACCACATACCCAACGACCAACCCAAGTGAGATCATACCCACCTTTCAGCTGCTTCCTGAGGGGTTTGCTTGCTTCAAGCCATCTCTGTTGAATGAGAAAACATAAGCTATGAGACCAGACTGACCCAGGCTGGCAAGCAGTGCTTCTTAAGTGTGAACACTTACAGGGGAGTCCACTGGGTCGTCACCATGTTGCAAGCCAAAGTACTCCTTCTCTGTCACACCCAAGTGGCCGTATGCCAGATCCAGAAGTGACTGGCCCAAATCTTGTTTCTAGATCAGAAAACATCAAGCAGAGAAAGTGTTAAGATGAATCAAGAACTAGAAGAATAATGTGTCTTTTTATTATTATTATTTACTTTACTGTAGGCAAAGGAAAAGTAAAATTTCAGAGTTTATGAATATATACTTCCCAGGGTAACAAAAGCATTAGTAAATTTCAAGGTATAAGGCTGTACGAGGGATACAAAGTAAAATTAAGGCAAATTATATAATATGAGACACTTTGAATTTAGGAGACTGAGGACAAAGGTCAGTGGAGTGCTTGCCTTCAAGAGTTAGGTAGGACCTGTGTTCAATTCCCCCACAATCGATGTATAGGAGAAGACGCATCCTTGAACTTTGCTGGCTAAGCAATGTAGCCTAGCAAGCAAGCTGAGCTGCCCACAACACCTACCACCAGCTATAGGGCGCCGGATGCTCTCTTCTGGCCTCTGATTGCATGTGCACTGCTAACACAGAGTTATAAATACAAATAAATCTTAGTGGGTGCACATTTTCAATTCCTGCCCTTGGGAAGCAGGGGCATGCAGATCTCTGTGAATTTGAAGTTAGCCTTGTCTACATAGTTTGACTTTGTCTTAAATAAGTAGAGAGAAAGATAAGATAAAATGTTTAGGAAAATAAAAATAAAAGAGAACAATAAAAGTAGTCACTCAATACTGGCCTCAGGCTCCACCTGCCAGCCAACCTGGCCGACTTACCAAGCTCCGGGTCAATAAATGACTTTGTGATGGCTTCTGAGAGATAACATCACAGGTTGTCTTCTGGCCTCCACATGTATGAGCGCATGCATGTGTGCACCCCCCCCAGCACACACACACACACACACACACACACACACACACACACACACACACACACACGAGAGAGAGAGAGAGAGAGAGAGAGAGAGAGAGAGAGAGAGAGAGAGAGAGAGAGAGACACGGACGGACGGACAGACAGACAGAGACAGAGACAGAGAGACAGAGATTGTGAGCTTTCTAAGTTGCTTCCATCCCTTAGCTGAGGTTCTCCAGTGACTTCTAAGTTGGAAAACTCACACATCACACAGCAAACTTGCCATGACCTACTGCGGATTACCCACAGCAAATGCTAATCCTAGGTCAGCTCCTGTTGGCTGCTTGGGGCCCAGCTGCAGCTCCTTCTCCTGGAGGAACTCAGAGAGTGTGCAGGGAGGAAAACTCTCCACTAACAGCTAAAAATACTCGAATGCCATCTAAAATACTCTCAAAGTGACTTGGCCTGTCCCCCTGAGGGATTATCTGCCGCACTGCCTCTCAGTCATCTAAAGTGAGAAGCCGTGGGGACATCAGCCACACTTCACTCCAGAGTGGGACTCAGCGGCCTGCTCCAGTGTTTATGGGGCAGTCTGATGTGGGTACTGGGAAACAGCCACACAGTCACAGTGAGCGCTTCTCTCCATTGCTTGGCTCTAAGTGATGACCAACATGGAGTGCCAAACGCTGTGAGTGCTTTGAACCAGTCAAGACACAGTGGATAGATTCCCTGGTGGGACGTGAACAGTGGGATCCACCTGGGGACAGGGATAAGGAACCCTTCTGTGTTTAGGGTGAATGATGGATGGAGGGCCATCCCTCTCAGGTGGGCCCACCCAGTTTGAAGCACAAACAAAAGACGGCTTGGGGAGGGGGTGAGACATGCACACAAAACCAGCATAGGGCATTTGGGAGATTTCAGATTCTGTTTTAAGAGGTCGACCTCCCAGGAATGCTTTGAATCCAGCCATTTAACTCAGAATAACGCAAGTCAGAAATAGACAGGTACAGAAGAGACCCCCTCCTGGGAGCTTCTGAGAGCGGGTCATGTGTGGAAAGTGGGTCGCAGTGATCAGGGCAGGAAGTTAGGTAACTTGAGGACATTCCTGTGGTAATGTCTTCAGGATGACTTCACAGGCTTTGGTCTTTTGTGTAAGAGCATGTACAGAATGTACCACCTGTATCCTGAAGGCTCCAGGACCTGCCACCATCCACCACAAGAAAGTCTCCATGGGTAAAAACAATACAGTCCACCCATTTCCCTGAGTTACCAATTCCCCCAAGTAACCAGGTACTCTGTGTGTGTGTGATAGGTCAAAGGTTGATACTGAGATATCTTCAATCACTCCTACCTCCTCATTTTTGGGGGACAGACATTCTCACTGAATCTTAAGCCCCCAGTTAGGCCATACTGACTGGTCAGTGAGCTGTAGGGATGTTCCCATCTCACCTCCCACACCCAGCCCCAGTGCAAGGTCACAGCCACATGTAGCATCAGCCAGTTCTTATGTATTTGCAGGAATCTGAAGCCCTCATGCTTCCAGGCAAGCATTTTACCGGGTAAGCCATCTCCTCAGCCTGGGAGATAATTCTCCTACTGTATCATAGCTACCTTCTCACCTTATTGTAACTATCAATTTATTATGTCATTAACAACTGTCATTTACTGAACACCTATGAAGATATGATACCACACTCACTTTGCTACAACTCTGCAGAATAGCCCTCAACATCTGCCTCGCCATTGAAAACCAGGCATTGAGAGGCACCATGCCTGGTATTCCCACACTAGCCACTGAGAACCAGCCCCTGAGAGGCGCCATCCATGTATCATCCCACATGACCACCTAGCAGCTACCTGACCATCTAGCTCACATCTGGGTGACATCAAAGTCCTATGTTCTGACTGGATTGAGTCTCTCACTTCTGAACTTCAGAATCCAAACATTCAGACATCAATTCTGCTCAATGCTTCTCCTTCCCTAAAGAATTAAAACAGAATCAACGTCAGGTGTGATGGCATACAGTTTTAATCCCAGCACCTCAGAGGTGATCTCTGTGAGTTTGAGTCCAGTCTGGTCTACATATCGACCAGACCGGCAGGACATAGATATACAATGAGACTATATCTCAGTTAAAAAAAAAAAAAAAGTGGGGGAGTGATGTGGGAATGTCTTTCTATATGCTGTGAATATCATTCTTCAAATAAAGGGACTGTTTTGGCCTATGGCAGACATCTTAGAAGTAGGAGCATAGCTAGGGAAGGAAGACGGAGTCAAAAGAGAAGGGATCCAGCTGCTCAAGAATCAACATGTAAGGTAACACAGGTAAGCCATGGGCCACGTGGCAGGGCAGATTAATGGAAATGGGTTGAATTAAGATGGAAGATCTAGCTAGCAATGTGCCTGAGCCATAGACCAAACACCATGAAACTAATATAAGCGTCTGTGTGTTTCTTTGAGACTTTGGGATTGCTGGTTCAGATAAGCAGTGGTGGGTAGGTCGGCACTGTGGGGCGAGGCCAGACCAGAAACCTCTTTCTACAGTGGAGAGAAAGGGAAAACAGAGATGACAGACATTAGAGAGCCAGCAGTCCCACGGGCTCCAGCTTCCAGCCACCACCAGAACCCGGCTCAGGGACAGCTACTACAGCCTCTCAGCCCCTCCCTCCCTGGCAGCTGCTGTGGGTCAAGTGACACTAAAGTCAGGCCATGTCAGGTGTCTATCCAGTGATCTCCATGCTGCCCAGTGCAGAAGCCAGCGTGCCCAGGTTCCAGCTGGCCTCCCATCCCCAACCCTGCTCGGTACCTCTGACCTCACTTTTCTCTGGCTCTCCTCCCTCAGGGCTCATGCTGTTCCAGATGTACTGTGGCGGCAAGCACCTTCACTCACTGAGCTGTCCTGGCCTTCCCTTTCTTGCTGTTCTTTTTCTAGAGCTTTCTTTATACAATAACACGTCCCATCCTCAGAAGAGCAAAGCATGGCCTTAGGGATGGCTGAAGATCTGAGTGAAGCAGCAGGGAGGAAGGTTGGGAAATGGGTCTCCACTAAACACTGCCACTCTGTGCTGGTACTTGGGTCCTGTGTGCTGCTCAGGACATTCTCACAGCCATAGTATAGGGCAGCTACAAGCCCTGTTTGGAAGAATTGAAAATTGCCTTCTGCGTGTACCAATGATAGAAGGGAGAGAGAGGTCTCTTGGGACTGGGTGAAAAATGCAAGGGTAGGAGTGCAAGCCTTTGATCTTAGGCAGAGGCAGACAGATCTCTGAATGTAGCCCAGCCTAGTCTATGTAATGAGTTTGGGCCAGCCAGGGCTCCAGCGAGGCCCTGTCAAAGGGGAAGAAGGTAGGGTGATAGAGCAGTAGCAGCTACCGCAGGGTCTGTCAGTTTTCATTAAGGTTTAAGTGCTCTGGTCTTTTCTAGTCAATGCCTCCATACCCACAGCCAAACACTGTGTTTGTTTTAAGGCAGAGTGTCATGCAGCCCAGGCTAGCCTCAAACTTTAGCTCGTCCTGAGTCCTGCCCCCAGTGCCGATTCACAGGCATTTATCACTATATCTCCTCTACCACCTTTCTCTTTTGCTGCACACATTAAAAACTAGGGCACAGGTGACTTGGGGCTCGACTTGATGCTATTAGGACTGAGAGACACAGAGAAGTCCCAGGCATAGGTGGTGTGTGGAGCCTGGGTGTGGGGCCAGCTAAGGCAGCTGCTGCTCTTGCCTCTCACAGCTGCTTACGTGAAGACCTGAGATCAAGGGCTCTGAGCAGAAGGCAGGACCTTTAGGAGTCCTGCCATCCGTGAGGCTGACCGTCTCACAGAGACAGCTGCATGCCCAGTCCTGTGCCAGGACACCCGTCCTGTCCTCAAGGGGTTCACAGTTTAGTAGGAGACTTATAACCTAGTAATTTTTACTACTTTTAAAATTGCAGAGTCACGTGGGCTCGCTACATCACGTACAGAGCATAGTCACCCAAGGACCAGCTCTGCCTGGGTGAGTGGGTGGGGACATCAGACACGGGGATGTCGGAAGACACCAGGAGATTCACATCCCTCAGAAGAATCAAAGAGGTGAAACAGGGCAATGGTTTCTAGGCTATGTCCAGCACAGCCTCACCATATGAGATCTAAAAATCTCAAGCTTTCATTTTTCAATCTCCTTTTCATTTTGTAGGACAAGAACTTAAAACTATTTAAGAGGATTTATACAAACCAAAAATTAATAATAATAAAAAAAAAGTGGAGAGAGAACTCACGTTAACTTTAAAGGTCTGTACCAAGCCATCTAAAAATCGTATGCTGCAGATGACCTCAGATCTTGTTTTTTCTTTGGGTAATTCGGAGGTTCGTATATTATTAATTCTTCCACCCAACGCACGTAACCGGGAGGTCATAACGACCGCTGAGTAACCTGTAATATAAGACACCTGTCAGTGCTTTCAAATGCAAAAGATCAAGCCACACACAGTTCCTCACATGGGTCAGCTTGGATCCTCAAAGCACATGCTTCGGAACCCAGGTAGGAGAAAGATAACAAACCATCTTTGCATTTCACTTCTGACTTCTAAACCAGCAGTTCTCAGCCCAGGGGTCACCTAAGACCATCAGAAAACACCGGTATTTACACTATGGATTCATAACAGCAAAGTTACAGTTATGAAGTAGCAATAAAAAATATTTTGTGGTCAGGGGTTACCACAACATAAGGAATTGCAATAAAGGTTCACAGCATTAAGAAGGTTGAGAGCCACTGCCAAACAAAACCTGTTTTGATGTTAGGTCAAAGAAATTCATGGCTTATTTATCTGTTTGTCATATTATCTCCAAGGTCTGTACTTTCTAATTTCTCAGAGCATAATTCTTACCCTTAGGTATTTGTATGTTTTATAAAACTAATCATAAAATAAATGATATAAAACATAAAAACCTGGTTAATAAATTATATTAAAATTAAGAACTACTTTGTTAAAAAAAAAAAGTGTTTAAAGATTTATTTTATTTTGGCAGGTGGGTAAGATGGCTCAGCAGTTAAGAGCACTGGCTGCTCTTCCAAGGGACCTGGGTTAGATTCCCAGCACTCCCATAGCAGCTCACAACTGTCTGTAACTACAGTGCTAGGGGATCCAAAGCTCTCTTCTGGCCTTCATAGGCACCTCATACATATGGTACAATTACAGACATGCAGGCAAAGCCCTCATATACATAAAATAAAAAGGAATAAAATATTTAAAAATCAGTATAATTTAAATTTATTTTTATGTTGATGAATATTTTTCTTGCCTATATGTATGTTCCCCACATGCATGTTTGGTGCCCTCAGAGGCCAGAAGAGGGCATTGGATCCTTTGGATCTGGATCTGGATGGCTATGAGGGATCATGTGGGAGCTGGGAGTCAAACCTGGGTCCTCTGCCAGAGCAAGGGCTTTAAACCATCTAAATCATCTCCCCAGCCTCAAAATTTCTACTTACTAAAAGAGAACAGTTATTCAGAAGCCCAAAAAAGCAGTCCCTACAGCGGTGGAGCATATCTGTAACAGATTTACAAAGACGTAAGTATTCCATTAGGCTCCACAAGAGTAAAACAATGTAGTAGAAAATGAAGAGAATGGCTGGAGAGATGGCTCAGCAGTTAAGAGCACATACAGCTATGGTAGAGGACCAAAGTTCTGTTTCCAGCACCCACATCCGGCAGCTTACGGTTGCTTGTTAACTCCAGCAGATCCATTGCCCTGCCCTCTTCAGGCCTCTGAAAAAACTGCACACACCTATACTCAGATACACATGCATATACATAATTTATAAAATAAAAATAAAAGACTTTTAAAAAAAGCAGGGAGAAATAAAAGGAAGTATTTAGGCCACTAACTGTCAAATAAATGCAAAGCAAAACCACAAAATAAAGTGCTTCCCATGCCATGGCCAGACTGTGATTTAAGACTGCCTTACTGTGGAAGGTGTCCAGGGTCCTAACTTCCCCTAGCTGCTGCAAAGAACATAAATTGACAGACACAACCACTTTGTTGGGAAATATCTCCACCAAGCTGAATACACACATGTTCTGTGACACAACAATCTCCTTTTTCTAAGTATGTGCCTAGTAGAGAACCAGCAACAAAATACATTGTATCCAAAAACATATATACAAGACTCTTCATAATAAAAGAAATATGCAGAGACCTAAATTGTCATGGGCTGTAGGATGATGATGAATAAATTGTAGCATGTTCAGACCATGCCTCTTTAAGCAGCAAAGGGATCCCTGCTGAGTGGAACAGAGGTTTTTCTTTAATGTTACTTCATGTAAAAAAAAAAAAAAAAAAAAAAAAAAAAAAAAAAAAGCAAGACACAACATTTTACCTACAACACAATCCCATGCCTAGGAAGTTAAAATGGGCAACATTAATCAGCTCTGGTAGAGGACAAAGTAGCGGCTACCTCTAGATGGTGTACAGATCTCTCTCTCTCTCTCTCTTTCTGTGTGTGTGTGTGTGTGTGTGTGTGTGTGTGTGTGTGTGTGTGTGTGTGCAGGAGACAGTTCTCTCCTCCTATCATGTGGGGCCCAGAGATTGAACTCAGGCTTGAGGGCAGACACCTTTCCCTGCTGTGCTGTCTCACCAACGCCAACCATCTCTCTTTATTCTATCTTTTAATTAATTAATTAGTTAGAGACAGGTCTCTCACTGAAGCCAGAGATCACAATGGCCAGGCCATGTGGCCTGGTAGCCCACTATACTCCTGACTGTCTCCCTGCCGCTGGGATTACAGATGTGAACTGCTGCACTTGGCATTCCCTCTAAGTGCAGTGGGTCCAGACTCTGGCCCTCACACTTGTGTGCCAAGTGTTTACCCACTGAATGTTCTCCCCAGATGCTTTTAAGAAGGGAGCATCAGGTTGGACATGGTGGAGAATGCCTTTAATCCCAGCACTCGGGAGGTAAAGGCAAGTGGATCTTTATGAGTTTGAAACTGGCCTGATCACAAAGTGAGTACCAGGGCAACCAGAGCTACTAGGATAGAGACTTTTTCTCAAAACACACAACACACACACACAACTAAAGTTGGAGGCAGAGGAGGTGGTGAACATCACTGGGGAAATTTAAAATCTGACCACTGTACTTTGGAAGAGTAAGGAAGATGGTTTCACCCACACCTCAACAGTAGAATAAAAAGATTTGCAGCTGAGCATGTGGCCACAGCATCCCTACAGGTGTGTTGAGGGCCTGGGCCTCATCAGAGAACACAGGAAGCATAACTCAGCATGGAAGGGAGATGAGATTGGCTGGTTCAGTGGAAAAGCAAATTCAGATGAGGGTTTTAAGAGCACAGGTGCCCCTCCCTGCTCCCGGCTGCTTCCTCTCTGCCTCCTGATTTCCCTCTGATTCCCAGCCCTTCAGGGACACCGGGTGTTACAGACTCTCCCAATCGTAATCACAGTAATTCTGCACTTATAACTCATGGTGTGTGTTTCTAGCTGCGTTTCCCACTGCACACCAAGCTCTGTGAGGGTAGGAATAAGGTCTGGTTTTGTTCCCTGGACCTGTAACACCCAGCTCTGATGGGCAATCCATGAAGTACTAGAGTAAGCCAATAAATGCACGCAGAATGAACCAGGAAGTGAAGCCCAAAAAGTCTGGGAACAAAATAATGTTAGAATGTGACATCTATCATTCACTTCAGCATCTTCATATTTATATTGTATGATTCAGTGAACGAATGAGGAAGAAAACAAGAGCAATGTGCCAAAAATGTTAATTGTATGGCCTTTTCTTCCTTTGGCAGGCTGATTAAATTAACACAGGTTTAATCATGTGTTTGTAACAATGTTAATATTTACACAACACTTTTTTTCTTAGAAACTCGTTAAGTAATTAAAAAAAGAATAAAATCTTATAAAATAGCTTATTCTCAGCCAATCATAGCAGCTGAGCTTCAGTCAATCATAGGTGGCCAAACGTGCTTAAAGCTTGACATTGTATATCATTTTGTATGCATGTAATTTTCTCTTTTCTACTTTGCAAAAAAAAGAAATATAAGTGCTGATAATTTATATTTCATTATTATACATAAGAATCAATAATAGTAATAATAATAATAATAAAGAACATGACAATCAAACTCGGGCTGACAACGCAGAGCAGGCAGGACAGAAGGACAGTGCCAGGATAGGCGGAGTGGAGATGTCCTTCAGTCCAGGGCTTCTCACACTGCAAGCTGAGTAGCCGGAGCAGGACTGAAGCGAAATGCAGTAGTTCTGAGTGTGGTCTGAGTGTCTGTCTGAATCTTTTAGCCTTCCAAATGATGCTTAAGTTAGCCATCCAGGGTCTGTCTGCTCTTGGGGAACAAGGCACAGACACCTAGAAAGAGCAGCAAATGTCAGGGAAGTGAGAAGACAAATGTGTGACACTCCACTGCAGAGGAGGGCAGAGCGGACCAGAGACTCAAAATCAAGTCTCTGGGAGGCACAGACCAGATTGCATACAAGAAGATAACAGAACCAGCACATTGAGTCCTTACCAATAAATTTAAGGTTCTCTCGGTAAAAGTGCTAGCTTTTAAAAGTAGCTAGCTAGGACAGGAAATCTCAAATATTATTAATAAAAAAAATTCCCCAAACTAGCAGTTCAAAAAAAAAAAAAAAAAAAACACCCCACATATATACATACACACACTCAATCCAGAAAATTCCACCCACTCACCACCTCCACCATGCCCTTTTCAATAAAAATGTCACTGGAATCAGGGATGCATTTTCTGAGTAATACAAAAAGTTATCAAAAGACAACAAATGTGTTCCCAGATGTCGTATCCCACATGCAACTGAAAATGTCAGTTCTGTAGCTTGCTTGTTGTTTAAGAATCTCAGGTGAGCTGTGCTTTTTGGAAGATACAATAGCATGGTTATTAAGTGTAGTGGGTGCCCCTCAGAGCTTCGGGAGTTCACTTCTGAAAATAATGCTTTTGTTGCTCCCACCTCCCATGGGAATCCAGCACACTGGACCTTTGGAAGCCCCTCAAAGGGCAGACAACACAACAGCTTTTCCCGTGGCTGGTCCTAGCATACAGCCAGGTCTGCAGAGCAGATAAAGCAGATATCCTCACACAGACCCTGGACGTAAAACCAACAAGGAGGAACCTGAGAATGAAAGCAACATCAACTGATGAGCCAACCACAGGCAGGGTTCAAACAGATGTTCCCCCAGCCTCTTCTTCCTGTACCAGCAAGGGGATCCTAGCACTGGAACCTGACCATGGTTGATGATGCTTCCCTGCATGGTCATCAAGTACACCCAGACTTTCCCCTCCTCCCTGATTGTCACACAAAGGCCTTGGAGCCTAAGGACAGTGTCACCAAAAGATATTTTATGAAATTGCAAAATGTTCCTCCTGTGATTGTCCCTAAGAGCTTGCCCGACGCTAAGCTACACATTATCAAACCAGAAGGCATTTCCAGATTGTCTTGAAATTGTATCTTAAACAATCCAGTTGGACAATAGATGCTGACTAATTGCCCTGTTTCCTGTACCACAGCAATTGGGGAACTCGGGGTTTCTATGGCTTCCTTTATAAGCCTCTTAATTCTAAACAAAGCCAAAACCCAAACAGGAACACACTGGCCTCCGTAACCACAGACCATCTATCTCAGCTGCCAGAGCCACCACTGACATCATGGGAGCCAAGCCTATCGGCACAATGTTTCAAATCAAAGAGCTATAGCTGTGGGAGAGCTGGAACAGTCTGTGGGTTCTCTGTAATTCAGGTGAGATTGGAAAATCATTTATAGACAAAGCATGGTCTCATGATACACACAGCTGGGGCTCAGCAAATACTGCGAAGTTAGAGATGAAATACATAAGGTGCCTAGCATACCATACGGGACATAGACCAGACTTTCAATAAAAGGCACTGTTTATTTTGTTTGGTTTTAAAAAAAAATTATTTTAAATTTATTAAAAAATCTTATTTTATGTGAATTGGTGTTTTGCCTGCATGTATAACTGTGTAAGGGTGTCAGATCTTGGAATTACAGACAGTTGTTAGCTGCCATGTGGATGCTGGGAATTGAACTCAGGTCCTCTGGAAGAACAGTCAGTGCTCTTAACCGCTGAGCCATCTCTCCAGCCCCAACACTGTTTATTTATTACCATTGAGATGGGGTCTTATGTAGCCTAGGCTGGGCTCCAATTCACTACATAGCTAGGGTTGGGTGAGACCCTTCTGCCTCCACCTCCCAAGGGCTAAGATTACAGGTATGTGCCACCATGCCAGGATACAAGGCTAAGTTTCTAATGTGAACAGGTGCTGACTAGAGCCCAGATTTTGTAGGGCTATCGATATCAAATATCTTACAAGCATATAAAGGTTTCATTTCTATAATTTTATAAATTTTAATTTTAAAGCAATTCACTGGGTGTTCAAAGTCAGTCACTACTACAGGTACTCCTGGGGGGAAAAAATAAAGAAATTAGATCTTTCACTGGAGAAGGCATATTTCAAGACCTAAGGATGTAACTCAGTTGATGGAATGCTTGTGTAGCATTCACGGGGCCCTGAGTTTGATCCACAGTACTGTATAAACCAGGCAACATCCATGGGTAACCCCAGCACCTCAGGCAGAGAAGGAAGCAGGGAAAACAGAAGCTTATGGTCATGAGACGTTCAGAAAAAAAAAGTAAGTAAATATTGATTTAATTTAAATTAATTTAATTAAGCCAGGGTAGCTTAGGCTAGCCTAGAAGCTGCTATGTAGCAGAGGAGAGCCTTGAAAGTCTTGGTACTCCTTCGTCTACCCGCAAGATGCAGAATTAGGCATGCCACAACACGCCAGATCTTTTTAAAGAAGTCTGAATTTATAAAGAAACGTGTGAGTATTCTAAGGGAACCATGGATGGGCTTTGCTCCTAGAACCAACCCAGGCAAACATGTTCAGGCTGACCTTGCCAATACTACCATCTAGTGGCCACCAGAAGACAGCACTTGCCTCCAACCTCTGACTTAGGGGCGACACAAGTCTGCTCTGTTCTTGTTTACCAGGCAATGGCGCTCTGAGTGTGTAAGAATTTCTCCACTGTTCAGCTTCCTTTTCCTAATCCTTCTTCCCTACTAGGCTGAGGGAAGATGTCGTCCTCTCTCATTTTTTTTCTTTTCTAATTTTGAATTATCAACAGATGACCGATCCGCTGGAGAGGGAGATTTCTAGCACAGAAAAGAACACAGTGTACCATCAGCCACAGGAGTCAGTGGCTCACCAAATTAACAGCAACTCTCATCAATTATCAACATTTAATAGATGGAACATAGATGCTTTATTTGGTTGCTGCGAGAGTAACAGTATTGCCTTTCTTTTTTGCTGGAAACACACAAGAATCGGGCTGCATTTTCTATTTATTTAGTCCTGGGGTGGGTGGGTGTGTGTGTGTGTGTGTGTGTGTGTGTGTGTGTGTGCATGCGCGCACTTGTGTTAAAACAGGTCCTTAACAATCCCATGACACATGCTTTATGGTTCCTCTAGAAGAAAACAAACCAGTTCTCCAGCAACTGCCTCCACTTGATATGCGATCAACAAGCCCTCTGTTTTGGGACCAGGCTAAGGTGTCCCTTAAATTATAATTATTATAGTAAGGCATGCCTTACTATACAAGTAAAACTTTACAGGGGCAGAGAGATGATTCTGTGCATAAGGCACTTGCCATCTAGTGTGAGGACTGGACTTACGGAGTTTGAATCCCAACACCCAAATAAACACCAGGCAGTGTAGCCAGCTGTAATCTCCGTGTTCAGATACAGGAAACAGTCGGTCCCTGGGGCAAGCTGGACTAGCAGAATCTCAAACTTCTAGGTATCGGTAGATAAAAAGAGCTCGATGGTAGAAACCATCTACCACCAGACTCTGGCCTCCCTGGGCACCTGTGCTAACAGGGATACAGGCACATAAACATAATTAAAAAAACAATAAGAGGAAAATGGGTGTGAGAGTGTATACCCTAATCTCAGCATTTCCTCAAGCAGAGGCAGGTAGACCACACTCACATACACACACATACAGTTGTACAGAACCCCAGGTTTGCTCTCAAGCAAATGCTACAGGTCTGTTTACCGCTTTACTTCTAAAGATTTTAGCACGATGTCCCAAGACCAAGAATATTTATTTTGTAAGCACAGTAAAGCGACAGTACTCAAGAAAACAAACAAGCATCAATCTTATAGCTTCACATTAAAATTTTACAAATTAATCTTTCTTCTCTTCTGCTCTCTGGACTCAATCTGAAACCATGCCTTATTTGACTACCACAGAGAAGATGTACTGTTAATAATCACACCCACCCACACCCTAAGACCATGATACAGGCAACACAAGAGCCACACACCGGAACACTGTCAACCACCATCTCCAGGATTTCTTCTGGTTCTGCCCATCTGTACCTATAACGAGGGTCTTGGGGGCTAGACTGCTATGCCAACTTCCAAGCCTATGCTACAGTTATTTCCCAGAGGTACATAAAAAGCATTCCCATCACTTAGCAGCTGTCCCATCGTTTGGTGAGAGAATCCCTTCCTAAGTCATCGCTGATAAAGTGACAGACTTTTCCAGTCTATATATGTCCGTGCTGGGATTAGCACAGATGTCAAAGCAAAGAATTTCAGAAAGTGCTGTCACCTGCTATTATGTAACCAGACGTCTTGGCTCGTTCCCTCAAAGTAGCTGGCATCATCCTGACCCCAAATTCTTTTGTTTTTAATATTTATTTATTTTAATTTTATATGAATTGGTGTTTTGCCTGCATGTGTAACTGTGTAAGGATGTCAGTTCTTGGAATTACAGACACTTGTTAGCTGCCATGTGGATGTTGGGAATCAAAAATATAGAATGCTTCACGAATTTGCATGTCATCCTTGCGCAGGGGCCATGCTAATCTTCTCTGTATCATTCCAATTTTAGTATGTGTGCTGCCAAAGCGAGCATGACCCAAAATTCTTATCAACCTATAACATCTGAGAATAAAGACCAGGACACCCACATAAAATTCATCCCTCTCAGAAGTGCAAAAGACAGCTAGCATTTCCTAAAAAGGAACAAAGAGAGAGAGAGAGGTGCCTATATTGAGTGTGATTTATCAGGCTTGCCAAATATTTTGAAGTTCAATTCAGCCAAATGAATTAAAAATCAGTGGTTTTAGTTTTTGCTTGTGAAATGTCCACATACATAGGAAAACACATCCATCAACATGGTTTTGATAGATTAATTTTAACTATGTGCTGGGAACTAAATTATAAAGTGGCACATGGAATCTAACCTTTTCTCATGGTTGTGATTTTTGTAAACTGATCAATACTATCCATTGTCTTTTCATCTTTCTGGCTTCCTTAACTTTTTTTTTTTCTCTTAACTTCTTAAATACAATTCATAACAATACAAAGGTTAATATGCAGGTTTACTATTAACTGTGGTTTTCAATGTACACAGTCAGTATTGAACACTTGCTAAACTAGGGGCAGAGAGATGGCTCCATCTGTAAACAGCTTACAGTCTGGGCATGAGGATAGGAATTTGGTTCCCAAACATCCATGTATATGCTGGGCACCATATACACTAGACAGAGATGGGAGACCACAGGAGGAAGCTGTCTTCCTCTGCCTTAAAGAATAAGGTGGGGAGAGTGACTGAAGAAGGCCTTCAGCATCAATCTTAGGCCTCCACATGCGCACGCACACATACGCAGGCACGCACGCATGCTCAGGCAGACCTACTAAAAAAAAAAAACAAGTCTGTTTATTAAGAAAAAAAAAAAAGAGCATTTTGCCAGGCACATGCCTTTAATCCCTGCACCTGGAAGGCAGAGACAGGTGGATCTCTGTGAGTTCAAGGCTAGCCTGGTCTACAAATGAGTTCCAAGACAGCTAGAGCTATTATACAAAGAAACCCTGTTTTGGGGAAAAACAAAACCAAACAAGACAATTTCATATTTATTGCTAAATACGTTTTAAGTCAGTAAGCAAATTCTCTTAAGCTTATACACCAAAAAAAAAAAAACTTTTAAAATAATACTTTCAAAGCCTATGATAATCACAAATGGTATGAAAAGAACAAAATTTAAAAAAACAAAAAACAAAAAACCAAACAACTGGGTATGCATTTACAAAAGTATTTAAGCCCTGTTGTCATCGGAAGGACACTTAAGAGTGAGTAACTGCACCTGACTTTCACACAGCTCTGGACTCAGCTGATCTTGTATCACCAACCCTCACGCTCCCTGAGTCCAACTGGAGAACCAATCACCTACCCTCCGAGCCTTTCATTTGCTCCGAGGGGGACCTCCCAAAGAGGCCCACCAGCACCGCAGCTGGGATGGAATAATTTGTCCAATCAGTTCAATTCAAACCAGGACCTGTAATTAACACCCTTGTTCTCAGACAACTTCAAAATGTCAAATAGTTTTATTCGAGAGCCCAGGGTTTATTTATAGGTTGGATACCATGACACTTTCAAAACTAACAAAATAAAAAAGTTAGCCTGGACACTGGGAGGGTAGGAAGCGCTTAAGGTCCCCCGAGAGCAAGATAAAAACAGGCTTCTGGAGGAGGTGGTGGGAAGACTGCCTATAAAGCTATGGTATAAAGGAAAGCAGGTTCCCAGCCCTGTAGGCCTCGACTACATTCACACAGGTCTGTCCCTGGCAAGAGGAAACCAGACCCAGCTTGAGAGAGTGGCCATTCTGGTAGGTATGGGAAGCCCTCTTCCTGGGGCAAAGGCACAGGGCAAAGGCAGCCAAAACTCCCAGGCCTCCCTCAGAACAATTATCCCCAGCTAACAATACCTGTTGGAGAGGCTGCTGAAAATGAGAGTTTTTTGGTTTTTTTTTTAAGATTTATTTATTACTATACAGTATACAGAAGAGGGCACCAGATGTCATCATAGATGGTTGTGAGCCATCATGTGGTTGCTGGGAACTGAACTCAGGACCTCTAGAAGAACAGTCAGGGCTCTTAACCTCTGAGCCTTCTTTCCAGCCCATAAAATAAGATTTTTATTAGTTATTTTAATGTTTGGAAAGACTTTATCACACTGAAGCCACACCTTCACAGTCCACAGGATCCACCTCTCCTCTCAAGACTCTTTCTCCTGAGGCACACAAGGTGAAGGCTGTGCTGGGCCTTGTCTATGCTCCTACCCAACAGTTACTGGTGAGCCTGCCCTGTCCTCTGCACCTAGGTGAATCCAAACATGCCTGCTGGGACAAACAGGACAAAATAAGATCCAGAAATGGACGGTTCTGACCAGGTCATGATGTGGAGACTCTTCTAGAATTTACTTAAGTTTGGGGCAGGGTGACTCCCAGCAGCTTCCAGTAGTGCCCAAATTCCAGCCTTACACACGAGTATTTTGGTTGCCCCCCACCCCCACCCCACCCAGGACCTGGAGATCTTTTTTATAATTACTTCTGGCTTCCTTTGTTATTATTACCTTGGCAAAGGAGTTCCGGACCATTTACTCACTCAATATTCATTTACTTGGCCCCAGGCCAGACCAGGAAGTGGCTAGGTGGCGGGGGAAGGCAGAGATGCAGGGAGGCCAGCTTCCATAGGATGTGAAGCCCTAGGAGTCAGGAGACCCTTCCAGAGTGAGGGACCAGCTCATTGAGTTTCCAGGCCCAGGGACTTCTCCTCCCCAGCAGGACAGGTGAAAAGTCAGCAGGGGAAATTCAGGGAGGTTTTAGGAATTCCAAGGAGCCTTAGGGGTAACTGATATCTTAGTGAAAGTTCAGGGAAGATTAGGCCGGGTTCTTTTAGAGGCTTTTGCACAAAAGAAGACTCTGGATAGGGTGAGAGGTTTAACATGAAGCAGGAAGAAGGCAGAAACCCCAGCTTAATCACTTCCTAGTGGAGAGGAATCTCAGCAACTGCTTACTTTTTTTTTTTTCTCTAAGACTCATTTTCTTTATCTTAAAAAAAAGACAGATTTCCTTCCATCCCAAGGCTGTTTTGAGTCTTTCAGAGAAATGTGTGCAAATTAGCGACATTTCTTTTTGGGGGTTTCTCTGCATAACAGTCTTGGTTGTCCTGGAACTTGATTTGTAGTATAGACCAGCCTGGCCTCGAATTCTGCCTGCCTCTGCCTTCCGAGTGCAGACTAAAGGTGTGTGCTACCACAGCCTGGCTCCAATGATTCTTTTTCACCCAATGGTTAAACATGTGAAATACCTTCTGTGTGTGCCCCCAGAGCTCCTATGACAAAGTGTGAGGCAGAGACAGGAGACTTCCCAGAGGCTCACAGGCCAGTTAACCTGGAATACGGCACACAGACATGAAATACAGAAGAAAGACCAAACATAGAAGAATGCAATTATCAACAACACCCATGTTTATCCTCCGATGTCTGCAAGGAAAAGGAAACAGATTTCTGCTCACAGGAGAAAAGGCTGGATAAACATGGGAAAAGCTGAGCTACTCATTGAAAGGGTGGGGGAGCTCTGAGGAACCTGTTTCTGGAATGTGGGCGGTTCTTAGTGGACCAACACCCATTACTAGAAGTGGTCAAGTGGATGAACTCCACCAGCCAGTGTCGAGACGGCTACTGGGCTACTGGAGAGTATAACAAATGAGCGTTAGGTTTTAGGGACCAAAATCCAATCATGACTTCTGTTTTGAAAGTGCCCCAGGGTTGATCTCTGTTTACAGAAGCCAGATTCAATGGTACCACTTTTCAGACCCTTTCTCCTTACACAGATTTCCATGAAAATCATTCTAAGTGGATGCCTCATTCTTGGAAGTTTTAAATCATCCAACAAATCATGAGCTGGGGCAAAGTAGTATGAAGACACAGCAAAGCATTATGTAAGGCTTAGAAAACTGACAGTGAAGCAGGTTCAATTCTTAGCACTTTCTACCTAAAATGAAGCAACCAACCTCTTTTAATCATGCCCATGGATAGCCCCACCAAGCTCGGAACACACTGGAAAAAAACAGGATGGAATAAATTTACTCTACAGGAACATGAATCAAGTTGCATAAAGTCTACAAAAATACTGTGTTAATATTTGCCCTCAACCATGGCCACACCCACTTGGGTGTCAGCCTCTGATATTTCTGTCTTAGGCTTCAGCCCCCACCCCTTTACAGCCAAAAAAGCAGCAGAAGCCTTCACTAAAGAAAAGAGCTAAAGTCACTTTGAAAGTTTTGAGATGTGCTAATCATGAGGCATCCCAGCCAAGAGGCTGGAATCTCACAGTGGACTGTCCTGCCAGCCTCCACACCTGCCAAGGAGTCTGAGGACAGGGACAGCCAGGCCAGAAAAAAAACAATACTCACTACCTTCTAGCAGTCTTCCCCAAGCAGTCTTTCCCCAAGGAAACACAGAAAAATGCTGCCGTTCTTATCCTTGTTCCCATCCTCACGCCCACTTCCCAGCATCCTTTTGTGACTATGAAGCGGAGGAGGCTTTTCTTCGGCTACCTTTTCTTTCATGGGTTTCCTAGGCAAGAGCCCTGAGAGGCTTGTTCCAGCCCTAAAGCCTTCTGCCTGGAAGGCTTCAGTCACACAGGCCATCTAAACTCGGACTAGGCGCTGTAATTGTGCCTGCTGCCAGCGCCCCTAGAAATGAAGATAAAGATCTGGGGTTCGGTCTCCTCTCCTAATGGAGAGGAGAAGACTAAGAAAACTCTTTTTTAAAAAGACTTAAAACTCTTGAGGCAGTGTGTGGAATGCTGGTATTTGGGACTAATTGAAAGAAATGCATATGGACTCTGCATAACAGTCTTGTTATGAAACACAACGTATGCAAAATGCAGAAATGTGTAATTGTCCCTAGTACTAATAAAAGCAGATGTTTAAACACTTAAGTATATATCTTGTTCATTGTTGCATTTATTTAGACGGAGCCCCAACATGTGTTCAAGTCCAGGAGCGCCCAGTGACTAGAATAAAGCCCATGTACAGGGAGTATCTCAACAGGCCTCTGTTCTGCCCTGGCAGACTAACATGACTCCGGACAAACTGACTTGCTAGGTCTCAGCTGCCTCTGTAAACATTCCCTAGAAGCAGTGGGTATATAAGCCCGTGCAGCAGAGAACCTGATCTTCCACTCAACACTCCACTACCTGCCCCCATGTCCCTGGGCTATCCCCACGCTGGGGCTGCTGTGGAAGGAACAAGGTCCTACAAGGCATCAGAGGTTTCCAAGTGCTTTTCCACTCATCTCTCCTGACATCATGACTTCTTCTGGCACCGATCCATTGTACAGGTCAGTAGATTAGCCTCAGAGAAGCATGCCCAGTCATCTCCACGGTCAACTCCCACAGTAATATGGATCCCTACTCAGTTCTAGCATTACACACTTGTCAGCGCCAAGTCTCCTGACCCATGTCACTGGGCGGGAGGTGAATTACAGGTGATTCACTGCAGGGAAAACAGGGCCCCATACTTAATCACTCTGTGTCTGTAATTTACTGACTACAGGTCTATTCTTACCCCTGTGAGATAATCTTCATAAGCCCTCCTCAAGGCTCACATGTAGGTGAATTTCCTCTTATGAAGGAAATGGTCCAGAAAATCTGCCTTTCTCCCCAATTAATTCTGCAACATTAGAAACTTGGGTAATAATATGGCTGTTTATTACCTGCATTCCTCTACTGTAAAGGGGACACAATGCTTTTAACAGGTGTCCCAGAAAACTTAAAGAAACAATATGCAAAAGACTATCCTTTTCTGTGAAGGTCATGGCCATTTCAGCCCCTTTCAGAATTGAGAAACATAGCAAATGATTTCCTCAGTTTTGTAAAAGGTGTGGGTTGGAAAGCCTTATGTGCCAATCAAGGCCCTTCCAGCAGATCATAAGCCATCCCAGGGTTAATTATTAGCTTCCCTAGAGGAGGAGGGAGCCACCTAGTGCCTGAGGCCAGACCCTGGATTTGACCTTGAGCCCCTCCTATTCTATGACCCCAGGGAAGTCATAGCAGCCAGGACTCTATAAACTAGGACTAGCTCTTTCACATTTGTAGGTACATTTAATAATTCCAAATGGAGAGACTAATAAAGACAGTCATTGTGGACTATAACCTAAGAGACACCCTGGGCATGGTAGGGACACAGGATATAATCCAGCCTCAGAATCTAAAACAGGAGGTGCTCAGGCTCAGAGGAATCTACCTGGATGTGTCAAAGCAAAGTGGCTCTGAGCATCGGGTGACAGCTGACCCTGGAGGAGGAGCAGGAACAGGAGAAGAAAATATACAGGTGCTATCCAACGACGCTGGAAGCAAAGCAACCAGCCAATCAGCAGTGGGCTTTTGTTTGAATTGTGTTCATCTGTTTCAGGAAGTCGGAACATCGGCCTTTACATCATGTCACTCCTCATTATCACTGGCTTCAAACACATCACAGACCTCCTGTCTCCCGGTTTTACAGTATTCCAAGTGGGTGTGCATGGCGGCAGCTGGACATTCAACCAACTCATCAGCAGAGCTCAGAAGGCAAAGGACACAGATAACACAGAAGGAGAGAACAGGCAACCAGGATAGGCTGGCTACAGGCTCTAGAAGGGGAAAGCTGAAGAGGCTAGACCAGTGCTCAAACAAAAAACCAGCAAGACCAATGAACAGGCTATTGAGGACAATTTGGGGAAAATCACCCAAGCTTATGGTTTTCTGTCTTTTTTTTTTTTTTTTTTTTTTTTTTTTTTGGCAGAGCAATCTTTACAGTTAACTAAATGGACACAGGGAGGTGGGGAGCCATCCTGAATGTCTCTTATAGCCAATGAGATGCAACACTCTGCTGGAAATCCAAATCAGAGATAGGAACTGGGCTAATCCCTGAGGTAAGCCTGAGTGTCTCTGAGGTACCCTCATGTTACATACAGTACATTTCAGGGGCTCAAGTTTTTCCTGGGCACAGGATGTTAACATTGACTTTATTTTTAAATTGTGCTCTTAAAACCATGCAGGGTCTAGAATTGGCTATTTTAACTGCTTTTAAGTATAATTCTGTGACATTAATGATATTCATACACAATGTTGTGCAACCATCACCACTATCTATTTCCAGAAAATTCCATCACTCCAAACAGAAACTCTGTACCCATTAAGCAATAGGCCTCTACCCTACTACAAGCACCCTCTCTGCAGATAGAGGATCTACCTATTTTTGATCTTTCATGTAAGTGTGTCCTAATTTGCCTTTTATTGTGATTTTTAAAAAAATGACCAAAATAAACTTGGGGAGGAAAGCATTCATTAGGCTATGGGTTATAGGTGATCCAAGAGGAGCGGAGGTAGGATCTGAAGCAGAGACTGTAGAGGAATGTCCTGCTTAGTGGCTTGCTCTTCATGCTGTGCTCAGCCCACTTTTACAGACCCCAGGAACACCTACTCCAGAGTGGTATCTCCCAAAGAGGGCTGGACCCTCTTTCATCTATTAACAGTCAAGAAAATGCCCCACTGACTTGCTCAAAGGCCAATCTGATAGAGGCATTTTCTCATGTGAGTTCCAGACAACCATAGCAGTTACAAGAATCTCTGTCTCAAAAAACAAACAAACAAACAAACAAACAAAAAAAACCCAAATTTGTTTGGATGCTTGTATTAAGTTCAATGCCTAAGGACAGATTCCCAGGTCATATGGGAATTCTATGCCTACTTGTGCTGGCTACTTTTATATCAGCTTGACACAAGCCAGTCATCAGAAAGCAGGGAACCTCAACTAAGAAAATGCCTTCATAAGATGGGGCTGTAGGAAAGCTCACAGGGCATTTTCTTTTTCTTTTCTTTTTCTTTTTTTAAAATGTGAATTGGTGCTTTTCCTGCATGTATAACTGTGTAAGGATGTCCGATCTTGGAATTACAGACAGTTGTTAGCTGCCATGTAGATTCTGGGAATCGAACTCCAGTCCTCCAGAAGAACAGTCAGTGCTCTTAACCCTTGAGCTATCTCTCCAGTCCAGGCATTTTCTTAATTACTGATTGATAGAAGAGGGCCCAACTCATTGTGGATGGTACCATCCTTTGAATGGTGGTCCTACATTCTATAATAAAGCAGGCTAAGCAAGCCAGTAAGCCAGCATCCCTCTGTGGTCTCTGCATCAGCACCAGCCTCCAGGTTCCTGCCCTGTTGGAGTTCCTGTCCGGTCTTCCTTTAGTGATGGGCTACAGTGGAGAAGTGTAAGCCAAATAAACCCTTTCCTCCCTAAATTGCTTTTGGTCATGGTGTTTCATTGCAGCAATAATAATCCTAACCAAGATATAAGAGCTGCTGAACTTTCTACAGAGGCTAACTCACTGCACATTTTCACCAACAATTTGTTCCTTATCTCCTCACCTCCCTGCTAACACTTTGGTGTCTCCCCTCCCCTTTCTCCTAGCTATGGCTACTCTCCTAGGTATACAGAAGTATTTCATGGCTTGGATTTTCCCAGCCATAATGACTAAAGACAGCAAGTATGCCTTTTTCATGCATGCTTATTGGCTATCCATCTCTAAGGGAAATGTCTGACTGTTCAAGTCCTCTGCCCTTTATTGCAATGAACTTGTCAAGATTACAGCTGGTGAATTTTAGGACACTTTCTAAGGATTTATTTTTAAGCATATGTGTCTGTGTACAAGTTTGTGCTTCTGATTGCAGTTGCCACAGGAACCGAAGAAGGTACGGAAGCCCCTGGAGCTGGAGTCATAGGCTGTTATGAGCTGCTCCTAATGTGGGTGCTGTGAATGGAACTTAGGTCCTTGAGAAGAGTAGCATGTGTCAAGAGACCACTGAGCCATCTCTGTAGCCCCTAATTTTAGGAATAAGTTCCTAATATTAAACTTTTACAAGCTTATAATTCCAAAACACTTTCTCCTGGTCTATAGGCTACCATAACTTATGTGATGTACCAAAGCTTTAGTTTTTATGGAACTCAATGCACTACTTTTTCCTTGTGGCTTGGGCATTTGGTATCATATGCCAAGAACCCACTTCTAAGTCCAAAGCAATAAAGACTGGTCTCTATGGTTGTCTCTAACAGGCTTGGGGCTTTAGCTTTTATACTTAGGTCATCAAGCATATTTTGAGTCATTTTTTGTAGATAAGGTATGAAGCAGCGTTAACACACAAAGGCTGATCGGGGCTTGTAAAAAATCAGCCCCATGGCTCAGGCAACCAGGCCAGCCTCCAGTCCTCAGCATCCAACCAATGAATGCTTCACTGTAAACTGCTGTGAAGCTCCTGACTGCTACACGACCACCAACAGGCAGAGGCTTGGCTGCTTCCTGGCCAGGCAGTTAAATCTGATCAACTAAACAGATTAAAGACTAAATACGCACAAACTGTGATGTTTACACACACCCACTGGCTAGCCTCCTCTAAGTAATGACAGGGTGGAAGGTGCTAAGCCTTAGGAAGCTCAGCATCTTCTTACCAGCTTCCTGCCTTGGGTCCTCATCACATGGACAGAGTGACACGACCTTCCCACAGCCTAGGCTTCAACTCCCAGGGCCTTATCCAGGAGCAAACACAGTCTGGGCCCAGGTGTTCACCCACATGGATATCAAAGAAAGATCTGCGCCACTATTATGACTCGATTCAAAGGGGTGGGGGTGAGAACCCCAGCTTCCAGATCTCCCCTAGCTATCCAAGGGACTTTCATGATCTGGCTGTGGCCACTTCTGTCCACCCTCACCAAGCTCACTCTGCCTGGACACAGCTCCCCTGGCCGCTCCCAGCCTGCACCAGGCTCATTCTACCTCCGGGGTTCATGCTTGCTCTTCCCTCTCCTTCTGACATCCTTTGTTAGATATCCTCCCGTCTCTCCCCTTCCTCATGTGTCTGCTCAAATTTCACCTTATCATTATGGTCTTCCGGGTCATTCCTTATGCCCAGAACCGGGCTTTAGTTTTCTCCTTAGCACATGAGTAAGTCAATGAAAGAGAGGACAGCAAATTTAAGTCTGTATGATTCCACCAAGCATGAGAGGTTGGTTACCTAGACAGATATGCACAACTGTGGCCACACAGGCACCCACACTTACTTTTGGACCTGCAGGCTGCCTGGAACCCCTGAGTTGTGACAAGGACAGGGAGGGTAGAATATCACATGTAATCCAACACTCCTACATCTGTCAGTCAAGATCAAGACGTTGGTGGCAATTGGCTTAGCCACAGGAGATGGAATCTCTACCCGTAATAGATGTTTGTAAGCCTCACGTGTGAATGAGTAAGTGGCCATCTCACCCACACAGGGCTTGTGCCCACAATGAGAAGGGCTGTCAGCCTTAACATGTTCCAGTGAAGCCGGAAGGTGGTTACAGGAAATGACTCCCAGGAACCTACTGCCAGGAAACATGCAGACTTGGGAAAGGTTGTAGCTTCGAAATTCTTCCTCCAGGCCACATCTCCCACACTGAAAATTAAAAATGAAAAGGCTACCTGCCAACGTTTGGGGACCACTTAAGTGTGGTCTCCAAACTTAAATTGCTACAAGGAGGCCATGAAAATTTCACAATAGGAAGCGGGCACGACAGTGGTGTGCTAGTGGCTAGGGTGCATGCCAGTAATCCCAGCAACTCAGGAGCTGCTCACCTTTGACTACACAGTGAATTTAGAGTTATCCTGGGCTACAGGTGTGATTTTCTATAAGGAGCTATGATGAACTGAAAGAAAGTTAGGCAGAAAGAATTTTGAAAGAAATGCTGTCACCTAAGGCTTTATGGGTGCCCAGGGATTAAGACCTTAATCCTCCCTCCCTGCCAACCAGCCGCCTCTCTCTCTCACCTTCCTTCCATTTTGCAACCGGCCAGACCAGCTTCTCTTCCAGGGATGGCTCTGGCCCTACCTCCCGCCCGCCCCCACAGTCTTCAGGCCAGCACACACGCTCTTCCTCCCCTCCAGTTCTCCTGCAGACACTCACCAGAGCTGGCTCCTCAGAAGTCAGACCCCTCCTGCATCCCAGTCCTATGCCTGTGGCAAACGCAGAGATTCCATCCTCCACAAGAACAGGAGTGCCAGGCCCTAGTTCTGGGGTGGTACTGATACCAAACACTGCTCCCACAGCCTTGGGGAGAGCTGCTGAGGGTAGCACCCTAAGGCCCATGCATAGAAGACCTGATCTTAGGCCTAGGGCCTGTCTTCTAAGCAGCAGGGGAAAAAAAAAAAGCATTGGGTTCCCACACATACTGCTGGCCTCTTTACCTAAATTTATATTCCTTCTGTGGACCCAACACCTACTCAGAGAACTCAACCCAGCCCCTTGGAGGCCTCTAGTGTATTATGTCCTTGCTACTTACACCGGAAGGCCTGCTGACTTCATACCCCAGTTTTTCCTTGGCTCGGCTCTAGGTTTTTAGGTAGCCTGCTGATCTCAGCAGTGGACAGACAGATACATTCTCCACTCCTGAACTCTGTTCATCTCCCACTTGACAATACCTCAGGCATTAATGAGGCCCTGTGCTCAGGGAAGTGAGTACTGGGCTATCTCAGGCCCTGCTAACCATGGGCAGGAATAATCAGTTTCGGTGTAGAGAGGGGACAGAGGTTTCTGGGCTGTCTTCTGGAAATGACCACAGGTCAGCGGGACAGAAAACAACACCTTCTAAGGGAAACTTAACTGTGAGGTGACTATGAGGAATGCACTGTCACCAACATCAAAAGATCATCCCATGCAATCTAGGGCTCTAATGAAGTGCCACACCATCACTTACAATCTTGAAACAATGAACCTGCCACACCCAAATCCAGGTTCACTTGTCCCACTATGGAGCTGAATGTAAGTGAGTATTCAGCATGGACGAATACGGATTTCTATAGTTTCAGTTAGCAGAATTAATGAGCTCTGAAAACATAAAATGGAAAGTTCTAGAAGTAAACAATTCTTAAGGGTTGTCTTGGTGGGTTTGTTTTTGTGTGGCAATTATAGGAACCCAGTACCCCAAGGCTGCTACCAAGTAATATACTTTAAGTTTTCAATTCATAAGTTTTATATAACTCTTTAGTATTGCTTTTAGACAGGGTCTCATGGACAGGGTCTCAGCTTCAAACTGGTTCTGTATTTGATGGTGACCTTGAGCTTCAGGTCTTTCTGCCGCCACCTCCTGAATGTTGGGATTAGAGGCATGTCCCACTGTCCTTGGTTTTTGCTGGCGTCTTGGTGATGGAATCTGAACATGCTAGTTCACTCTACCAACTGAACTACCCGCTTGCCAGCACTTCCATATTTTAAATTTTTATTTATTTTGAGATAGTGTCTCATTACATAGCCCAAACTAGCCATGAATTTACAGAAATCCACCTGCCTCTGCTTAAATATCCATCTGCCCAGCTAACTATCTTTTTACTACAGTGTGTACTATTAAAGTTTCTATCTTATTTTTACACCTTTTTTCTTTTTTTGCTTCCCTTCTTTCTCTCTCTTTTTTAAAAATATTTGTTTTTATTTTGTGTGAATTGGTATTGTGCCTGCATATATAACTGTGTAAGGCTGTGAGATCTTGGAATTACAGACAGTTGTTAGCTGCCATATGGTTGCTGGGAATCGAACTCAGGTCCTCCTGAAGAACAGTCAGTGCTCTTAACTGCTGAGCCACCTCTCCAGCCCTCTTTCTCTCTTTTTTAAATGAGCATTGACAGGTGCTTTGCCTGCATGTATGTCTGTGTGAAGGTGTCATATCCCCTGGAACTAGAGTTACAGATAGCTGTAAGCTACCATGTGGGTGCTGGGAATTGAACCCAGGTCCTCTAGAAAAACGGCCAATGTTCTTAATCCCTGAGCCATCTCTCCAGCCCATTTTTAGTTCTTAATCTCTTACTGTGCTTAATTTATTGATAGGTTAGTAACCTAGGTATGGACAGTCAGGAAAATCTGTAGTATACTAGGATTCAGTACTGTACGCTCTATAGTGGCCTCTTGCATAAAGCAAGTTCCAAACCACCAAGTGTGATCTCTAACCTACAGGTTAGAATCAGAAGGTGCCTGTTAGAAAGAGTCCCGCTCCAGTCTGGCAAATCCATATATGCTGTATTCTCACCAAGGCTGAGGCGGTTCTGCTCCGACCTCCATGCCCGCTCCCTACACCTCCGACTTCCTCTTCTCGTGGCCAGCTGCCATCTTTGGGAGTTATCACCATCCATGGAAGGAGCCAAGGCTAGCCTCCGCAGTTCAGGCAGCAAGCACAAACTGTAGCTACCTCCATCCCTAAGTTTTCTGGCTCAAAGCAGCGACAAATATCACACAAGAAGCAGAAACTGATAACCAGCGATGTCAGAATATCAGTGTGTACCACTGTGCCATCAGGGGTCTTCATGTGACCTCATGGGGATGTCATTCCTCAAGTGCGGAACAGTAAGCAGCTATTAGGGCCTCGGCTGGGGTCATGGAGGGTGTGGGTAGAGTGTACCAACCCAGGCTCACAACTGATGCTCACACAACACTGAGTATAGCCTTGAGAAGAGGCTCCTCTGTTGAGTGACAGCTTGGCACTGAGCCTTAGGAGAGCAGAGGGTTGTTGAGCAAGCAGAGGAGGCTGGATGGCAAAAGCTTCCATGACAGGAGGGAAAGGAGTGAACTTTGAGAAGTCCCTCTCTGCCGTCCATCTCACTTTCTCGCTCAGTGACTCCAGGGTCCCTCCTCGGGGCCCACCCCCACCTCCTGAAAGGCCCAAATGCTGTCTCATTCCCAGGTGTGCAGAGCCCCATCTGCTGACAGCTCAACCTCCCACAACCCTCACTCCAGAAACTGCCAGAACATCTGGCTCCCTGCAGCGGGCTTCTCAATTAGAAACCCATGAAGCTCAAAAGACAGGTCTGAAGGAGCCCTCAAAAGACCGAGTGTCAGGCCTCTCTCTCTCTCTCCCATAACTGACAGCATCTTCTGGAGAACAAAACCCCTGCCTGCCAAGCAGTCTTCCAACTTGGAATCACATTCCTACATGCACCTCTTCCCAGGAGGCCCTGGGGCACTCCTGCTCTTCTCAACAACAACCTTCTGCCCAGGAACCCCCCAAAGCGATCCCCTTCCAAAGAGGCTCAACACACAGACCTTCCATGTGTGAGGCCTGTGGCTAAGAAAATAATGGCTTTGAGAACTTAATATCACCACCCATGGCAAAGAATCTGCCTTCCTGATTGTAGCCATTTAGGATCAACTTTATATAAAATGGAAAGGTTAAGGTTACAACACAAAGCTTAAGGATGCTTGCAGAGCTGGGGAGATGGCTCAGGGGTTTGTCCTATGAGAGGGTGATGGATCCCTAAACCCATATAAAGAGCTCACAGGCATAGCGGACATTTGTAACCCCAGCACTCAGGAAGCAGAGACGAGTCCACAGCACCCACTGGCTTCTATTGTTGTGACAAAACACCACAACCAAGGCCACTTACAAAAGAAAACACTCCATTTGGCTTATGGTTTCTGCGTGCCAGGGTCCATGATGTGGGAACAAAGTAACAGCTGAGTGTTCACATCTTGATCCTAGCCATGAGTAGAGAGGGAGTGCATGCTGGAAATCATAGCAGTCTTTTGGAACCTCAAAACCTTCCAGTGACACACCTCTCCAACAAGGCCACACCTCTTAATCCTTCCCAAACAGTCCCACCAACCGGGGACCAAGCATTTAAATATATCAGCCTATGGTAGCTATTCTCACACCACCACAGCAGACTAGCCCTTAGTGGTAACCTCAGGGTTCAATGAGACCCTATCTCAATAGGTAAAAAGGTCAGTGATGGAGGAAGACACTTGATGTCAACTTCAGGGCTCCACATGTATGCTTATGCATGCGCATATAAACACATGCACAAAGCCCTACACATTCATACATGCACACTCACACAAGAATTCTTGAAAACTAACAGTCTGAAAATAGGTCTTCGGCACCTTATGGAACAGTGAGTCGTAGAGTCCACCTAAGCCACTGTTGCCATGTCGACCATATCTCAGTATCTTTTGTAAACTTCCTGGAAACAGAGAGTGTAGAACTCAGCTAAGCCCAAGGGAATGGGCATCTCCATTAGAACATGGAAGCTGGGGAAGCCTGGCTTGGAGTCACGGTGTGAGATGCAGGGGAGAGATGACAGAAGGTAAGGACAGACATCACCAGTTCATATACGGCCTGTAGAGAATGATATTGACTTACATGCTTTTTGTGGGGGAACACTTTCTGAGGGACAATAAATAGAAAGGAGGAGTCTGAGGGTGCATAGGGGGCTGTTGGCAATGGATGGGAGAAAGGGGTCAGCTGGGGGAAAGCTGGCTTGAGAAAGGGGGGGGTGGTGGAGAAAGATCTGTGAGGTGTGACTGCAGGGCAAGGTCTGTTTGGGACAGGTGTGGGGACCAGGGAGAGATGACTTTTTTTTTTTTTTTTTTTTTGAGACATGATCTCACTATGTAGCCCTTCCTGGCCTGGAATTCACCATATAGACCAGGCTGGCTTTTAACTAGCATCGACAGATATATCTGTCTCTGTCTCTGGAATGCTGGGTTGAAGGTGTGTGCCATCGCACCTGGAGGGAAGAAGGTGGCAAACTACTCTGGACATGCTGAAGGACATGGGGACACACGTGGGAGGTGTTCAGCAGTGACATATACAGGTCCAGAAGTGCCCAGTGCCACACAAGCCACTGAACAAAGGTCTGGGTAGCTAACACAGGAAGACTTCAGGACAGGGAGAAACGGAAAGACAGAGGAACCTGCAACAGTAGGCGAGCCAAGCAGGCTGGGGACAGAGAACGCCACTGAAGAGGCCCTACCACAGAGAGTGTCTCCCAGATGGCTGCCCACAGAAGAAATGGGCTCACATAAGAGAAGCAGGTCCTGGTTAACAAGAGGACAGTACAGGGCCATCACAGCAAGGGCAGCATCATTTAAACGGTAGGGTGTGGCTGCTATATAAAACCCTAAATATTCACCTGAGAAGGCAACTTAATCAGAACAGGGTTGCCTGCACTCCCATGCTTCCAGAAGTATTGACAACAGCCAAAAGGCAGAAGCGACCCACGTGCCCATCAATGGGTAAATAATAAACAAAACACAACAGAACAGTATTCAGTATTTTAAAGGAGATACTGACATATGCTACAACATGGATGAAGCTTGGTTTCACTTTTTTAGTTTGTTTTTGAGATCTCACTCTGTAGTCCAAGCTGGCCTGGATCAGGTAATGTAGACCAGGCTGGCTTCAAACCCACAGAGATCTGCCTGCCTCTACCTCCCAAGTACTGGGATTAAAGATATGAATCACCATGCCTGGCTTGATTTCACTTATGCTGAGTGATATCAGTCAGACAGCACAGAAATGGTGTTGAAATACTTCCAAACAGTCCAACCCATATATAGAAACTAGGGTGTCGGTTGTGGGAGCTCCAGAGAGAGGTTCACAGGAAGCTGTCATTTGGGAGGTGTCTATTCCCAAGTGTGAGATGTAGACTTCTGTGGATAGCAATGACCACTGTACAATAGTGCAAATGCATTTAATCATTTAATGCCCCGAACCTTAACACTTAAAAAATGCCCAAATTCTTTTTTTATTTTATGTGAATTGGTGTTTTTGCCTGCATGTGTAACTGTGTAAGGGTGTCAGATCTTGGAATTACAGACAGTTGTTAGCTGTTATGTGGATGCTGGGAATTGAACTCAGGTCCTCCAGAAGACCAGTCAGTGCTCTTAACCCCTGAGCCATCTCTCCAGCCCCCCAAATGGAAAATTCTAACCTCTACTATTTTTCACTACCATTTTTTAAAATGAGGCCTTTCCCTCATCATAGGGATGGACAAACAAACAAACAAATCTGAACTGGACTTGAATGGCAAGTCTGGGCCATGAGAGTCGAGGATCCCAGTTTCTGTTGACTGTCCCTCCAAAATGCTTGGTGGCAGAGAGGAAGTTGGACAGAGACCTGGCAGGAAGGGGGTGGGTAGGAGTCTTTTCTCGTGCAGGTGGTCGAAGGCCACAGCTCACACATTCATTTTTCTCAGACCGAAGGACAGAAGCAAGGAGAGTAGAGGCAGAACATGAAGACAAGCAGGGAGCGTGAGGATGCTCCTTCAAATGTCTCCCTCATTACAGGGCAAGAGGCAGAGGTGGCAGGGTGACCAGGGGAAGAGAGGGAGTCTGGGGGAGCATGCAAAGGTCGAGGCTGGGGTGTGAACCAGTCCAAGCAAAGAAGGATCACATGGGAAAGCCAGCTGGTATCACCTTCAACCATCCCCTACCCTAGCTCCTACCCTACTCAAGGGACAGTCTCTGAATCAGTGGCTTCCAGAAGGCCAGCAGCAATGAAAATGCTCTGGCTCACCAAGGATCTGAGTCAGAGGAACAGAGTTTGGAGAATGTGGCCCGGCAGCCTGAGTCTTACAAGTCCTGCAGGGGATTCCAATGTCCTGAATTTGAGAAAACTACCACAGACTATAGAGAGTCAATGGAAAGTTTATATAGCCTTTAATATATATGTATATATCTCTATATATGAAAAAATTCCCACTAGCCTAATAGCTTCTATACAAAAGAACAAGAAATGTCTAACTGCTCCAGAGGCAATAGATTTATTTGCATAGTAAGAGAAATGCCAAAGGCTATTAACAAATGATAAAAAAAAATATACAGCCTATTTGATATGCTCCATTTCAGCAGACCTAAAGACATACCCAAGACCTGGGGCCTGGAAACTCTGAGACGTGGGTCCCAGCCACTGCTATGTGCCTGAATACCGTTAAGAATGCATTAGGGGGGGCTGGAGAGATGGCTCAGCGGTTAAGAGCACCAGCTGTTCTTCCAGAGGACCTGGGTTCGATTCCCAGCACCCACATGGCAGCTAACAACTGCCTGTAGTTCCAGTTCCAGGCAAACACCAATGCAAATAAATAAATAAATAATAAATAAATAAAGTTTAAAACAAACAAACAAACAAAAAGAATGCATTAGGGGGGGCTGGAGAGATGGCTCAGTGGTTAAGAGCACCGTCTGCTCTTCCAGAGGACCCGGGTTCGATTCCCAGCACCCACATGGCAGCTAACAACTGTCTGTAGTTCCAGTTCCAGGCAAACACCAAGGCAAATAAATAAAGAAAGAAAGTTAAAAAAAAAAAATGCATTAGGGTCCCATTAGGACCTTCATCCATATGAGAAGGAAGCAAGATAGGGTTGCCTTAAAGTGACATCTTATCCTGTAAAAGAAGACTCAAAACTAAATGTTTTGCCTCTCTGAGCTTGGGAAAAAGATACTGAAGTTTTGTTTTGGTTGATGTTTCTGTAGTCCCAAGGTGTCAAACCCAGGGCCTTGCACATGCCTGGCCACTGAGAACCGAGGCTTCCTGATAAATGGCCCTAGATTGATGCTGTCACTGTAGGATCTTTCTAGGCTGGCTTCCTGCCTGGTTTCTCTGCATCCAAATCTGCCCATACTTACTGGACATGGAATACCCAGTTGCTTGTCCCCAAAGTTACCTGCTTGCATGCTTCTGCCAATGAATCTGAGCACAGAATTGGAGCTGGAGGGATATGTGAACTGTGATTGGGGAAAGAAACTCTCATCTAGGGAGACTGTGGCTTCCTCCTTCTGCCTTGCTGACACATCTGGCTTTTGAATTCCATTGGCATTTGTTCAGCATTGAGGGGCGGGGGCGGGGGTCTGGCACGCTTCTTCTTGAGGCTTGATATCATAAACCTGCCCTGTTACTCTATCCAACCTGAATTTGCAGTGAAGTTCCAAGCAAGAAAAATAAGGGCTATAAAGAGGCCATGACAGGAACAGCTTGGGAGGGGCACATCCAGGAACAGAGAGGGACCAGAGACGTATAGGACCAGAGCAGGGAACATGGAAAGCCCCTAGGCAATGCCAAGGACATCGATGGGTTTTGTCTTCGCCCAGATAGATGATTTCTAGTGCTAAGAGGTTTGCTAGGCTGGTCTGATCTCAACCTCAAAGTTACAATTGGTTAAATAGAACACATACACTTATGTACCTAGAGTAGTAGTCCTAGCCAAGGCCTGCCAATCAATCAGGTGCAGTTATTTATAACACGCCCTCTCACTCTCAGAATGTTCTTGTTTGGGTGATATGATTGAATCCCAAATTCAGAGAAGTCAAAAGTGCAGTTGGAGGATGCTATTTTCGAGGTAGAAGAACCTCAAGGGTGAGTTCCTTCAAGGTCATCAAATATGCCACTGACCTCTCCAACTCATTACTGAGATTGCTTATGCCAACAGTAGGCTCCCTATCCCACCCTTTCGGGGTGTAAGGGTCCCATAAAAAGAAGCAGTACTGAGACCAATTTATAGCAAGATTACAACAGCACAGACATCTCTCAACAAGGCAAGGGCTGGGATGCAGAAAGCCAGGAAACCTGCTTAGCTTTCCACCGCAGTGTAACGCCCGCCCTTCTGCTCACCAAGTGTTTACTGAGAACCCTGGACTGCCCATCCACTGTGCCTGACTTTAGGGACACAACAGTGAGTCAAAATAGAAAGGCCAAGGTTGAAGGACCTTTGACAAAATAACTGACCTATGCACAACAAAAATGCCAAGGTCACAGGTAGGCTGGAGAACTGTTCCTCAGTCACTCTAAGGGAGACATAGCAGCAGAGGCAGACCACACCGAGCACATCAGAGGCTTCGTTTGCTCCACAAAGGACATTCATGGGGCAAGTGACGAAAAGAAAATAAGGTTTACAGATTTTAGGCAGCAGTACTATAACTATTAATTTTGTGAGTTTGAAAGTTATAGGGGTGGAGAAAAGGATGGGAATGAGGCTCTCTTGGGTAGAATGCTTGTCTACCAAGCATGAAGTGCTGGGTTCTAGCAGTACAAAAGCTGTATGTGCTGGCTCCTCAACTGCATATAAAGATTGGGGTTGGAGGACAGTGGTGGTGTATACCGCTAACCCAGCACTCAGGAGACAGAGGCAGGTGCATCTCTCTGCCAGCTTGAGGCCAACCTGGTCTACAGAGATAGACCAGAATAACCAAGGCTACAGAGAAACCCTGTCTCAAAAAACAAGCAAAAGATCAAGATTAGCTAAGCCTCCATAAGACCTTATCTCAGAATGAAAAAAGGAAAATTTATATAATGAAATATCCTTTTTCTCACACATAAATCTTTCCCTACACATACGCACAAGCATGAACATGTGTGTACACACACGTTTGAAAGTATGAAAGGTCAGCATGACGTTAAAAGCAAAACTCAGAGAAAGGAGAGAGGGAGGAAGGAGGGAGGGAGGGAGGGAGAGAGGGAGGGAGGGAGGGGGCAGGAAAGAGGGAGGCACTGAGATCTAGCCTGACTTGGCAGCAGGGCTCTGAGCCCATATGAGGACACAGGTACCAAAACAAACTACACTAAATAACCACAAAATTACCAGTGTGAAAAGAGCTGTCAAGGCAAGACTGAGATAGACTGAACATGGCAAGCTAAAGCCCAGGGCAGGACTGTCAGACCACCAGGTAGAGCTACCAGCTCAAGCCCAAAGTAGGTGCATCCAGCATCCGGGCCAAGGTAAGAACAGAGGATCTGTCCTTAACTCTAGGAGCACTGAGGCCTTTGGATGGGTGACAGGACATGTGGAGGCCACCGTGGTGGTGGTGACAGCTGCTTCTTGAAGAAGCACCATCTGCGTGGTTCCCCTGCCCCCAGACACTGTAATGTTCTATAACCACATGCATTCATTTGCCAACCAGACACAGGGAGATGCAGTGGGTAACAGGGGTCAAGTCGTGTGCCCAGAGTGGGCAGGGAATGGCTGCCAGGGAGCTGCTGCCTCTCCGGTCTGGCCCTCAAAGCTGACTCATCTAAAGGAGGAGGGTACAGAAGGCAGGGCTCCACCCTACGCCCACGCCCATCCTAGCTCATAAACACAGCACCCAGCCAGCAAAGCCCTCCAGGCCCTGAATCTTGTCTTTCATCAGTCCTGAGGAAGGGAACCGGGGCTTCCACATAGGAGGTAGTAACCCAGCAATGACTCCGACAGTCCCATACCAAAAGGAGGAGACTTTCATTGTCCTAGACTTTATTTGGCTCATTTAAGAAAGCTTGTTTAAGAGAAATAGGTTCTGTGATGATTTTTGCTTTACAGGCGATTAGTCAGTCTAGGGGACAGATGTGAGTTCAAGTCCCCATTGTGTTGCTGTTGGGCCGTTTGGGAAGTCACTGCTATCTCTGGTTCTTGTTTGTTCAATGCATCTGTGAAATGGGAGCTACTGAGTCTTCGAGGTTAGGGAGGGACCCTGAGCTTCAGTACCAGAGATGCAGCCTGAAAATTCACTACTGCAGCTGCATACACGTTTGTGAAAGCATGTGTATACTGACAGTTTATCAGGAGCTTGCAGTTTCCAAAACTATCCCAGTTCTAAAGCTGTGTCCTAACTTTCCACATAAACCCTCACATTGCCTCAAAAACTCCAATATCCAAACACCTCCTGGGCTTCCTCTTACAGAGCGCCTGCTTGGACATTCTTTTTCACAGGACCAGAGCCCAGTCTTTGGCTGAGAAAATGTCAGCAGAGCCTTACTGACCCCAGGGTCAGGGAGAACAAACCATGGCCATCAGGACTTCCTGTGACCTCCGATTTGATAGCTGCCCAGCAGGCACTTCTGCTGGCTGCGGCCAAAGATGGTTATACCACTGGGTGCATCATCGCTGAGGGACACATGGAGGAGGATAGATGGGCTCAGCCCTCATCTGCCCTCCAAGCAGCCTTCCTGGGGAGACAGTATGGCTAGAGAATGGAAGATCTAAGCTCTCAAGCAACCAGGAAGAGCCATATTAATTTGGAATAAGAGACACCCAGACGCATCTCTGGTACTCCAATGCAGAAGGAGGGCAGAAAGAAAAATGAGCACTTAGTCTTACACATGGTGAGGCCTGCCTTACTCAGCAACTAAGGAGAACCCCAATTATTATGAATGCCAACTACCTTGGAGGCACAATGCAACTGGTAAGACATACCTGTCCCTGTGTGGCGCTTAATAATGCCCTTCAACTTGACAGGCTCTCCGATTGGAGGTGGAGGAGGGGTGTCGGGTCTGCCTGCCAAGCATTTTCTAGATTGGTTTAATTGAAGTTGGAAGACCACTCACAATGTGGCTGGCACCACCCATGACCCAAAGCCCCAGACTACATAAAAAGGAGAAATTGAGCAAAACATCAGGGGTTGGCCATCTCTGCTTTAGGGCTGCGAGTCCAATGGGACCAGGTAACTGAAGCTCTTTCAGTCATGACGTTCCTTCCATAAAGAACTATGCTACCGAGCCAAATAAACCCTTCCTGTGTTTGTCAGGCACATGGTCATAGCAACGAGAAAGCTAACACAGTAGGGATGTGTGGCTGCCATCCCTACTGTCACCTGCATCTAACCTGATCCTCCTTTAAAGAAGGATGACAGAGGTGGGTTGATGGAGACACACGTGCACATGAGCATATGGTCTTCGAAACCCCACTGTACATTTTCACAGCCCAGTTCAGCGTCCAGCTCTGCAGCATTAGGTCCTGACACATAGTATAGTCTTAATAACAACAATCTGCATTTGCTGTTGGATCTGCACTTTTGAGGGCCTTGAGATAACCAGATAACTTGGAGGTGGCTTCGGGTGCTGACACAAGAAGAAACTCTAAAGTTGCAAGACTTCTGGGTCCTAGAAGTCATGGCCAGGTCAGGTTTCAGCCAGGGACCTATGAAGAGCTTTACTGGGTCTCCTGAGCCAAAAGATAAAAGACTTCTGTAAAATCAGAGCTGAAGTCACTGGGCCCAGACAAGAGCAATATGCACATTATCCAGTCCTTTCTCATCTGTAGAATGGGGGAAAGGTAGCAGAGGACTGGTCCCACCCCCACCAGCCCAGCTAGGCTAGGGTATGCAGAATACCATGAGCATTCCAGCCTTGCAGGAGAAAAAAGAGCCAGACTCTGCTTTCCAGGAACTGATTGGTGCAGGAAGGCAAGCCCTGTGGTTATGGTCAAGAGAGGGGACCACAAATCACCAGTTCTTTGGAACTGGAAGGAAAAGAGGGTGTTCCATGTCTTCTGGTCCCTCCAGCAGGTTCTACCCACTCTACAAAACAGTGCCTTATGCATCCACGGATCTGTATGCTGGGCAGGCCACAATGAGTCCTCTTCCTTCTGGTCTCAATCTTGGCTAGCTGACATATGTGTGTCTGTGTTGCGGGGAGGGGGCACAAGACTGTAATTAAACTTCCAAGTCACAGCCAACAAAAACTGAGAGCAGTTACCATCCTAGGACTGAGACCAAATACCAACCTAGGACTCCAACTTCTTCCTGCGATAAGATTTGCCTATGATTTTTGTCTCATTGGCAAGGAGTTGAGACCTCAGCAAGCATATTAAAAGCTATCATACCTTTGCTATGAGATCAGGTAAAATGAAGGCTTCAAGCTAGGATCTTAGATTTGGCTCCTAGGTAAGCTGGGAACTCAGAGCCACACTAAGATCTGGCCTGAGCTGCAGGGAAGTGCAACCTGGATTCCAGGATGGGGGAGAGGGGGTCTCCTAGCCTATTCACCATGCTTCCCTACCAACAGCCCAGCAGCTGCCAAAGAGAAACATCTGCTCAAAGACACGCCTCAGCTCTTCCAAATGCCCTCAGTAACCTGACCTCCAGTCTGCCTAATTTGCATACACTAGTCTGTGGAGAAGACAAATCACCAGAGACAACTCAGATCAATATAGAGTATTAGGCACATTTGATTCTATTCTAATTCTCGACAGATCGGTATTCCATTAACTGTATGTGGGGATTTATGGGAGTGCTCGTATACTAGAATATTTAACTAGAATGGCCTACACCCTGTCACATAATAGTTTACTGTTGTTAATTTTCAACTAGTCAATCTCAGGAAGGCTTCTACTTTCCAATAAGGTCTAGATCTTTATTTAATCATCAGGAAAGACATCTATGTGAGATCTTTTTACACCACACATGGCAGTCTTATCCGGAAGAAAAGCCCTACCCCTAGAACCAGAGTCTCAGGTGCCTCTGTCCCCGTCATGTTCAGGACAGGACAGGGGCGCAATCAGAGCCTCAATTTCCTCCTCTCTAAATAGGAGTGACAACACCCTTCGAAGGTGTGTAAAGCCGAAATGAGATGATCCATAGACACCGTACAACTCTACGTACTAGGTAACTAACTGCAAAGGTTCAATATTATAAAAAATCCCAGATGAAATTTTCAGATAACCCAGGCTAGACAGAAAGCAGAGGTTATCACAATTGTTTGTACTAAAAGGGGGCCACGTCAACACAGACAATACATGAAAGCATTACTAGTTGGCACAGGGAGGAGGCTGCTGCTAAAACCTACTGAGCAAGGGCCAGGGAGGCTGCTCTGCAACCCATAATACACAAGGACACCCACCACAAAGAAGGCGAAAAGTCACTGTAAGAAGCTGGCAGACCCTGATCTTCAGGTTAGGCTTGGGAGCTTTACAGCATAGATGTCTTCCCAACCAGGCTTTCCAAATTCATCAGCTTCCACATTTGCAAGACGGATCATCTTGCAAAAAATAGTTTTCTGTAAGTGGGCCCTGAGTGTCAACTTCTGGAGTTTCTGACTGCCTTTAAACAAGAGACTCTGCTCACCACCGCTCCGTTGAGATTCTTTTCCAAAGCCTCAGCAGACATTCTCCTGAGCACAAACATAGGCTCGGAAAATGCTTGCCTAATTCTAATTTCCTGACGAAATGGGAGCCACAAGGGTCTCTAACTGAATTAAAATCACATCACGCCAACTGCTAGCTTGCTTTGTGCTGGGCATGGAGCCAAACACCTCCACATCATTTATCCTACTTAATCCACCACCAACCAAGCGAGGTGGGCTTTATTACTGTCTGCATGCAAAGGAGGAAATGGAGGATCAGAGAGGTTAAACGACTCGTCCAAGGTCACCAGCTGGCCACGGGGAAGAGCCCAACTTGAATCTAGGTCTCTAGTTTCCCAACCACAAGCTCCCTGCACCTTCACGGAACACCCAGGTGCCAAGTTGTCTTAACTTCCCATGAATTTTTTAAAGGCAACCCTCAAGTTCGTAACAAGTTTGAGTAGAGCAGCAACCGGGGTCGAGGGTTTCCGGGGAGCGTTCTCTCTCCGCACGACGCAGCAATGTCACCGCAAGTTAACAGAGAAGCTATCCAGTCGCCGCGGAACGGGGCAGATTGGTTTGGCGCTGGAGTTCGTGCCAGGCCCAAGAAATGCCATCTTTGCAATCAGGAAGCGAGTCTGTCCCCCATCATGGGGGGAGAGAGCCTCGGGGGCCGCGAAGGGCTGCATCCTCGCGGCTGTGCGCCCCTTCGGCTAGGCTGCGGTACCGCGGCGCGGGGCCCAGGGCTCAGTCAGACTGGAGCGCACGCCCACGCCCGCGCCGCCGAGTCCTGAACGCCCAACCCTGCGCCGCCCCCGCCCGCGCCCCGCCCCAGCCCCGCCAGGTGATCCCGGCCTGCGCCCCCCGGATGCCCGACGTGGCGCGGAGACCCGGGGCTGCCAGCCCTCCTACTAATCCTCCCGCGTGTCCGCCGCGCCCCGGGCAGGGTGGGGGTGGGGTAGCGCCCCTCGTGTCCCCGATCGCCGCAGCCTGCGCCCTGGCCCGCCCCGCGGAGGTCCCAGCCGCCCATACCTGCAGCATCCGGGGGCGCCGGGCGCCCAGGTAGGTCGCGCAGGCGGGCGGCACGGAAGCTCGCTCGCGCCGCGACCTGGCCGCTGTCTGAGCATGCCCAGTGCAGCCCGCGGGCGGCTCCCGCCGGCCCGGCTGTGGCCGCGGCGGGCCCGCGCGCGGGGCGGGGGGACCCGGGACAGGGGCGGGCCCGGGGGTAGGCTTGGGAGACGCAGCCACACGCCTCCGGGGACCACCTGCTGAACTCCCGCACACCTCCGAGACCCCGGCTCACGCACGCCGCCATTCATACCTTAAGTATTTATTGAACACCTACTGTGTGCCTGGTTTTCCGGGATTGCATGCCGAGGAGTGGCAAGGACTTGGCGCTCAATGAATCTTTGAAATGACAGCGAGCTTGCTCGGGGCTCCGTGGCTGAGTTGGGGGTCGCGCTGACTCCAGCTCAATGTTTCATTGCTAGTCCTTGGACGCCAAGCGGGTTAGCCCGTCCCAAGGCCTGCAGGGGCCCTAGCTGGCGGGCGTTCCTGCCGGCCTCTTCCGCCTCCTCCCACACCTGCCTTCCTGCGCTCTGAGTGCACCTTCCTTTCCATCACACCCTCTGAACTTGACTCGCCTGGGGCATTTGCACTGCCTTTCCCTCGGGGTAGGACGTCTTTTCCCCAACTTGGCTGGTGACTGGCGCCCTCTCACCGTACAGATACCTTTCTTAGGAGAGGCTCTTCTGGCTACTTTTCTAAATTAGTCCTGATCTCTTGTCCACTCTCCACGTCCGTTATCGCCTTTCTAAGCATGTATTACATCCATTCAACAATTACTTACGTTCTTCACACTTTATATATAGACAAAAATTCTGTCCCTTGCTGGGAGTTTGGAAGGGAGTCTCTCGCAACAAACAACAGATCCACAAACAACGCAGTGTATGATGAGGTGATAAATTCTTAAGAACAAGGAGAAAGAACAGGGCAAGATGGCTAGGAGGGTGGCCCGGTGAAAGCTGGTGAAACTGCCGGATCAGGTGACAAATACTATTCAGTCATGCAGCTAAACGAGGAAGCTTTCCTAGGACGGAAAAGCCAGAGTCAAAACAAGGAGCGCAAATTTTTGTGCCTGTGACCCGGGATAGAGGGCAGCTTGGCAGATGGAGTCTGTTACTGATTGTCTCTTGACTTCGATCCCCCTTAAGGAGTACGTCCCTTCGGTGTCTGTTCAGAAGCTCCGCCTCTCAAGAGACCTAGCCTCTAAACAACTAAATGGTTGGTAGTTTAGCACGAATTAAAAACGGTTTGGGTAGGACCCTATAGTCGGACCTGGGTGCCACATGTCCCGAGAGCCTTTTGCCACCATGCCACCATGAGGCCCTCGACAGTGCCTGATTTCCTGGCTTAGAAGCCAGTGTCTATCCCGATCTAAAGGTAGTGCACTGCTGCGGGCGCTGCCTGAGTGCAGTGTCCTGGGAATTCCTACAGAGCGGGGAGTCCCAGGGGCTGCACTGCCCTGGCCCCGCCTAGGATCGTAGCAAAACCTGGAGCCACCGCGCCGTGGCAGCATTATTCGGACGGGCAGGGGAAACACTGGGCATGCTCCAAGCCTGGGGAGCTCAGAGTCCGAAAGGAAAAGCCCCCTGAAGGGGTTGGCAAGGCTGCCCACCGGGTCCCACTTGGCCATCCCAGACTACGTAGCCTTCTACCTCCAGGCAGGGAGTGCTGGGTAACCCTCCTCCCCCAAGCATGGTGGGAAGACCAGAAATTCAAAGTCAGCGTCGGCACACTCTGTCCTCTACCAGCTGCTGTGTGATCTGCTACAAGAGCCTTGAGCTCTCTGTGCCCTAAATAATGCAAATGCCTACGCTTGGATCCGGGGGTGTGTGGGGATTGAATAAAAAAAGAAGAACGTGGATTTATTCAGTCCACTTTAAATATTTTCCCTCTTGCTGAGGCTTGAATCTTGGGTAGATTAATTTCTACCACTGCACTAGTAGCCTTGCCCCAAGATCTCGTTTCTGAAGTGCCTGTCTCAATTATCTGTCGTCTTCTCCTAACATAGACTGCTGAGGTCAGGCATCGGGGAATTCTTAGAGCTTTCCAGTTTAAAGTCTGCTGGAGTAAAACTGTTACCTTTCTCTGCCCATCATGCTAAAGCAATGTTCTCAGAAAGCAGCTGAGAACCTTAAAACCCTAAACATTATTATTAATTTTTGTTTTGTTTTTCCAGACGGGGTTTCTCTGTGTAGCCTTGGTTGTCCTGGAACTTGCTCTGTAGACCAGGCTGGCCTCAAACTGAGATGCCCTCCTGCCTCTGCCTCTCAGGTACTGGGATTAAAGGCATGTACCACCACCATCCTGCAAAATTTTTTTTTAAATGTGTAGCCACCATAACAGAACTATGAACATAATAAAAGACATAAAAGAATCTCTCTCCTCAACTTGGAAACAAAGCAGATCCTCAAAGGGAGAGTAAGGATTGATTGTGTTCTGATCCATTCATTGGAATAATTGTAAATTACAACTAAATTTCGCTGGGTCCTTGATACGGTTCAGTGGGTAAGAGCACTTGCAACCAAGCTTTAAGACTTGAGTCTGGCAGTCCCCAAGGCCTACATGGTGGAAGACTGACTCCTGTACACAAGCTATCCTCTGACCTCCACATGTGTACACACACATGCATACATAAAATAAATAAAGTATTTCTACAAGTATACACAGTAGAAAAACAATGATGAATGGAAATATTGAAAACAATAAATTGTGAAAATGTGGCATGGACACACTCATTGATAATGCAAATAATAAAGTCTTGAAGTCAGGAGTGGTGTTGCATGCCTTTCATCCCAGCACTTGGGAGGCAGGCAGATCTCCGTGAGTTCTAGGCCAGCTTGCTCTACAGAGCAAGTTCCAGGACAGCCAGGGCTACACAGAGAAACCCTGTCTCAAAAATAATCGTCCCTCAGGGCTAGAGAGATGGCTCAGCAGTTAGGAGCACTGACTGCTTTTCCAGAGGACCAGGGTTCAATTCCCAGCACCCACATGGCAGCTCACAGCTGTCTGTAGTTCCAGTTCCAGGCAAACACCATGCAAACAAATAAATAAAAACATTTAAAAAAATAATCGTCCCTCAAATAAATAAACAAACACAGAAGATCAAATTAATTGTGCCTTGTGCATATCTAAACTGCTGTGGCTAAATTCAAATGTGGCCAATGTTTTCCCTGAATTCTTTTTTCAATCCTTACAGTAGGTGGTCTTGTTGGTTTTCAGCTCAGTTTCACTGAAAACAATTGGGGCGGGCTGACAGCTGGTGATGAGTAGGTTCCCAATTGGTGACGCGCTGGGGAGGATTTGAAGGCAAGCCCATTGACCGCATGGAGGGGTGTCAGGTTTTATGGTCCGTTACCGTGTGTAAAGGAGCTAGCCATTGATTGATGGGTAGTTTGATGTCATTTTAATTTTATTCTGTCTTTTGTATGCTCCCCACCCCCAACCCCGTTTGATGTATTCTGTAGGCTGTGGATTACTTTTAACCTTCTGGTCTCCTGTTACGGTTTTGTTCTTGGGGCCAAAATATTCAAGTCTAGCCTTTTAATCTGGTGCAGCTGGATTCATGATGTTATTAGCCTCAATGACAGGTGATATTATAGTCCACATGTCCCATCTTATGTGAATGGGGCTTTTGGGTGAACATGTAATCTTCACGGTTGAATTTAGCCAAGCTCTAAAGCAAATGAGACCCACTTGTGAATGGGGCTGTTCTGAGCCCCAGAGAATGAGGCTTAGGCCCAAAGGGATTCATGTAGATAGATGCTGTCCCTGCACAGTCATTTGGGGGTCAGGGTTAGGGTCACAGCTTAGTGTCCACAGAACCCCTTGGTGATGAGATGTAGAGTTAACAGTCCTGCTGCTGTTTGCTGGAGCAAGGAGAGGGTGCAGCCCCTTTACAATTAAGCTTCAAAAGTTAATCTGCTCTTTGTCTTAGGGTAGCTGGCACAGAAATTCAAAACCCTCAAACAACAAACTAAAGGAGTGATTTCATGACAGGGAAGATCCACAGCAGGGTAAATGTTCGTGCTAGTTAGAGACCAGACTGATGGGGGAGGAATACAATGTGAGCAGCAAGCATGGTTAGCAGAAACCCCAGGAAGACACCATTTGTGCACATTATCCAGTGCCCAACATTGCACAGCAGCAGTTGCTTGGGGGGGATTAGTGGGAAGAGTTTCCTGGAAAAAGCACCACAGACCATCAGTCATTGGCATCAAGACTCAGGAAATCTGGACAGTGATTGAGTGGCAGGATCCCCACTGACTTGCTAATGCTTATGAATTATTTGTGCTGTTAATGTGAGCTCAAGAGGGTTCCAGAACAGAAAAGGACGGGTAAGTGGTACTGATGGAGCTCGTGAAAAAGCATACGCCATCAAGTTTTGTGCATAGGATGGCCTCTACTGAGACTAAAATCACCAGGTTGAACCATGGAAGGCTGCCATTGTGTGGGACTGAACGCAGGCAGCTTCGCAGTGTTTCAACTGAGTGAGTGCACAAAGGAAAACTAATGAACTGCACAAACCTGTGAAGGGGAGCTGGTCTTACCATTGCCATTAGGGCCAGAGAAGCAGCCCCAGAAAGTATCTTCCATGTGTGAAAATGTCCTTCCAGTTCACAGGCCCTTGGTTTAACAACAAGCCTGGCTTCTTTTTTGTCGGGGGTGGGGTGGGGGGGTGGAGGATGAAGCAAATGTTAAAGTTGGCAAGAGAAAAAAATCGAGCAAAGAGAGAAAAAAGAGATTACAAAAAGTAAGAAAAAACTGTTTTCATAGAGGGCCAAACTGACCCTTCCCTGGTGGCAGTGGGTGGCAGGTCCCTGGCCCAAGAGTAAGAGAGAGAAGAAAGTGGTCTGTTATAAGTTAAGAAGTGTTAGTAAATCCAGGACTCCTCAAACCTAGGCCGTTCATTCAGCTAGTTATTAGGTGCCTACTGTGTGCTGAGCACTGCTCTACATGCTTGGGAAACACCCATGGCCTTGAACAAAACTAAGAAACACTCCTCCCTTGTGGGTTATAAATTTGAATGCAGGGAATTGAGAGGCATAATCAGAAAGCCTTGAGTGTGCGCTCAGCTGATAGATAGATGGCTTAGCATGCAGGAGACTCTTCCCAGCACTGCAGAAAAGTAGGCATGGTGACCCCGACACATGTCTGTGATCCCAGCACTTAAAAATTGAGTTAGGAAGGCTGGAGACATGATGGCTCAGCAGTTAAGAACAGCGACTGCTCTTCCAGGGGACCTGGGTTCGATTCCCAGCATCCACATGGCAGCTCACAGCTGTCTGTTCCAGGCAAACACCAAGGCAAATAGTTAAAATAAAGTTTAAAAAAAAATTGAGTTACGTGTCAGGGTTGCCAGGCATGGTGGTAGACCCCTTTATTTTCCACACTCATATAAGACAGAAGTGAGTGAACCTATGGAGAACTCAGTTATTCTGGTCTACATAGTGAGTTCTAGGCCAACCAGGAACACACAGTGTGACTCTGTCTCAAAAAACAAAGCAAACAACAACAACAAAACCCTAAAAAACAAAACAAAAAACCCCACAAAACAAAACAAACAAAAAAGCCATCAAGGTCATCCTCAGCTGCAGAGCAAGTTTAAGGCCCTCCCAGGCTAGGACACAACAATCTTATAAATAACCGAGAAACATAATTACTTCAACAAAGAGCAAAAGAGAGGTCAGAGTTATTAGGGTCTGGGAACAGGATCTTCCGACTGTAGAATTAGCCACTCCTAATACCCCTGAGAGAGCAGATGTACAGGAAGGAAGCCTAAGGCCTTGAAGAAAGTGGCAGACAGGTAGATAGCCCTGAGGACTGAGACAGGGGACTTCTCCACCCACGCTAGGAAGAGCCCAGCCCTCCAGACACAGCTTCCCGGCTCTAAATGCACCTGACATCAAATCCAAAGGTAACCGCTGTTCCTGGTCTGCTTGACAGTGATCATAGATCCAAATGAAGGATTGAAAATCATGGGGCAGCTTTCTCTGTCAAGATCAGCCACACGTACAGACTGTTCATTCAGGGAGAAGCAGCATTAACCATTCCTCTCAGGATGCTTGGACCTTCCGGCCCTCAGGCATGCACTTAGAACTGACAGAACCAGACCATAACAGACCCTATGAATTAGCTGCTATTTGGGAAAACAAAAACGTAAGTCAAAGGTCTCATGGGGTTGTGCTATGGAAAGCCAATGCATTGAGGCTAGAAACAGAGAGACCAAAAGAAAGTAGTGGAAGGAAGCTGCCATCCTGAGCTCTGGCTGGCATCTTAAAGCAATGACCTGTAATGAAATGGGTGCTATCACTTTCCAGACCTCAGAGAGAATGGTTTCTCAAGTGTCCCGGCCATGCTCTAAAGTTCCCATCCTCACCAAATGAAAGAGCAGAAGGCAAATGAAGAGGCGATGGAGAGAGGGCATACCTTCCAGATGTCAGGCTCTCTGGCCTTGACCTTGGCTCCCTCTCCTGAGGCCAATAGCAGCTAATCATGTGACAGGAGAAGAGACTAGAAATCGTGGTGGTGACGTTTGCTGAGGGGAGTGGACCTTAAAATAAACATATTAGAATGTGTTGGTCACACAAAAACTGAACTCAGAGAGGTCATTATATCCCAGGAGGAACTGAATGAGTCAGTGCGGGGAGGGATGCACATTTACTTTTTACCCTAAACATTTTGGTGTCTTTTGAATTTTGTACCATGTGCTGTCCAGCCAGCTTAACAAATGAAGGCATTGTATCTTGAAAGAAAACCATCAAGAATGTGTGATTTAAAAAAAAAAAAAACAACAAAAAAAACTTTTTATTTATTTATTTGCCTTCAACTGGGAACTGGAACTACAGACAGTTGTGAGCTGCCATGTGGGTGCTGGGAATTGAACCCCGGTCCTCTGGGAGAGCAGTCAGTGCCCTTAACCACTGAGCCATCTCTCCAGCCCTAAATGTGTAAATTTTTTTTCTTTTTTTTTTTTTTTTTTTTTTTGCTAAAATATTTTGCTTTTTGTTTCAACTGCTCAAGAGCACAGAACTGGTTGTTTTGGTGCATCAAGGCCCTGGCTCCATCAGGACACAGTAACGTAGAGGGTGCTGGAAGGGTGCCCTGCCGCAAGCATTCTAAACTCCATTGGAAATTCACATGGTTGAAGGTTGAAGGGTGGAACAGGAAACAGAACTTTGGATGAGGATAAAAGAGAAAGAAAAAAATGGCCACAGTCACCTTGGGGTCAGGAATGATGCTTTCCTGACATAGTTGGTCCAGCACCATGGTGGGAGAAGCCAGTGGAAGAACTTCTCATATCCAGACAAAGACATCACCTGAGACCTCAGCTTGTTTGGCTCTCTAGTTCATCTCTGAGACACCAGAAACTTGATCTGTGCCCAGAACACTACACTCCACCTCCTGGTGACATTTCAAGAACTGAGTTGCTACTAGGCTGCCCAGTGCTCTGGTGACCTTCTAGCACCACACAGATGACACATCACAGGATTTCCTCAACTGCGCCCTGGCGTCCTGCTGGGGTGACTTTTTCATTTTTTCCATGGGCCACACATCCATTGCATCACGGTACAAACAGGCTGTCCAGCTATGCCTCTGTAAACATGAGTCACATGTGAAGTTAAAGGGTTCCAAGTTCAGTGGGCGACAGCAGAGTTCCCAAGGCACATCATCTTCATGGAAGGGATTCCAGAATCCTGCCAAGATGCTCAAGCAGTCCTCTAAGGCAGAAGTCACAGAGGCCTGCACATGCATTGCTTCTCCTCATCCCTAATTTTGCCTCCTATGATACAGTTCTCCAACAATCACAGCAGAAAATGTCACTTTCCCATTTCTTCACCTTTGTCTTCTGTTTCGATGACAGAATACTTGAGTCTGAATAAGAGAGATTTATTTTGGCTCATGGCTCTAGAGGCCAGGAAAGCCTAGATTGCACAGCCCCATCTGGTCATCTTGGGAAGGCGTTCTATTCTCTGTGATGAGGTGAAAGTGAGAAATGAACATTTCAGGAGAAAGAGACAAACTGGAGGAGGTGTGTGTGTGTGTGTGTGTGTGTGTGTGTGTGTGTGTGTGTGTGTGTGTTGCTGTCAAGTTTAGTTTATGACCTGGCCTAGCCCTTCAGTCTGGACCAGCAGTCCCAAATAAATCAGTGCCTCACTTCATCACCATCTACTGCCTTCTTTTTCTTTCTGTTTCCTTTGGTTTCCAGCAGTCTCAAACTAGCCTGCTACTGCTGCTGGTTTTGTTGCCTAGGCTGATCTTGAACTCCTATCTCAGTTTTCTGGGTGCCATGCAGGTTACTGTGTAATCTGTTCTTAGTGGCAAGGGCAGGGAAATTAATCCAATCCTGTGAGAAATGTGTCAATCTTTAGATCCCATCCCTTCTCAACATCACTACACAGTAAAAGCTCAACACAAGTTTTGGAGGGAACAAACCAAACTCAGCCTGTAGCAACCTTCTTGAGCTTCTCTAGCGTCCTTGATGTCATCACAGCCTTGGCCATCCCGATCGAAGCATCAGCACAAACGTCTCCATTGCTTCCCCTTGTAGAATGAAAGTCTCCAGCATCATCCTTCCAAGTCTGCCTACTGAAATCCATACTGTCTCCCCACTGCCTCCCTCCCAGCCGATTTTCACTTGCCAGGGGTTGCTAACCTCCTGCCTCATAGGGTGGTTCGAAGGCTCTTTTCTGCTTCCCGTCACAATTTGGTATTTTACTATGAGTGTGCCCTTGGAAGACTTCTGGAAATCCCCTAAAAGTTCTCCCAGTGCCAAGGACTGTGGCTGTTCTTCCTAAGCAAAGTATTGGAAAGACTGTGTGCATCCAGCACTTTCTCATTGCTGGGTGAGAGCTGCCATGTTCAAGCTGGGAATTAAGCCTCTGCAAAAGTAGTGCTCTTATCCAGGAATCCATCACTCCAGGCCCAGGGAAGAGAGGGTTTTGATACAGTCCATCACAGCAGCAAAGGCATGGCGGCAGAAATGCGGAGCATCTCATCACATCGCATCTACAGTCAGGAAGCAGAGGAGCAATAAATGCTGGTCCTCACTTCACTTTCTCCGTTTGTTTAGGTCTGATCCTCAGTCCATTGGATTGTGATGCCCACATTCAGGGCAGGTCTTCCTAGTTAATTAATCCAGTCTAGAATTTCTCTTACAGGGGCTGGAGAGATGGCTCAGCTGTTAAGAGCACTGACTGTTCTTCAGGAGGACCTGAGTTCGATTCCCAACATCCACATGGCAGCCAACAACTGTCTGTAATTCCAAGATCTGACACCCTTACACAGTTATACATGCATGCAAAACACTAATTCACATAAAATAAAAACAAATATATAAAAAAAGAATTTCTCTTACAGACATACCCATAGTTTGGTCCCTCAGGGATTCTACACAATCAAGATTAACCATCACAAAAATATAAGTCATTTCTGGGAAAAAAATATTTCTCTGTCACCTATGAACAAAGAATTCTGTTGTGTCTAATAGTCCTTGGTCAAAAATCCTTCTGGAACTTGGCTTGTTAGCTAGATTGAAGTGATATAGAGAGATGGTGAAATACATCTGGTAGCGCCCCCTGAACGGTAGAATATAAGGGATTGGGTTTCCCGAGGCACTTGAAATGTCTTGCCTATGTGAAGCAGCAAAGGAGTTAGAGCTTTACTGTCGCCCCCACACCTTCTCCATCCCAGAGTCACCTGCAGGGGAAGGCCACACCCTTTCATTGTCTCCCAGGGTTGCTGAGTGAGCTGTTTCCAAACCAGCTCTGGGGCCAGGAACCTCCACATTTAGGCAGAAGAACAGGCAGTCAGTAAAATCCCTCATCGAAATTCCCAGGCAGTAACAAGAGGGTGAAAATTCGTTTGTGTCTCCTGATTTCAATTTCATTGCAATCTCAATGAACTTCAGTCTAGAGCACAGGAAGCTGCCCTGCTCGTCAGCCCCTGTAACAATGTTTCATTTCCACACAATTGGATAAACACTTGGGCGGCCTTTAGGTCACTGGGTACAGTCTCTAGTAGTCGTGGCCTTGGCCTTCTTTGCATAGGCAGGTGGAGAGGCCCCCTCTTCATGCGTTTATATTCCCTCACAGTCACACATGAACACACCATGTACATTTGTACAAATCTGCCATCCCCACTGTGAACTCTCTCGTGTCTTTTCTTTTTATGCTTCAGGCCCAGATAGAATCTGTTACTGAGTGACAAGTGAATAAATGGGTTGAAGTTGGTTGACCTTATTTTTATATTAAAATGATTTGAGCGTGTGTGTGTGTGTGTGTGTGTGTGTGTGTGTGTGTGTGTGTTTTACATGAGTGCAGACAGACGGGAAGGTCAGAAGAGTTAGGGAGTTACTGGCGGTTGTGAGCTACCTGACATGGGTGCTAGGAACCGAACTTGAGTCCTCTGGAAGAGCAAGCAGTCCTTGCTCTTAACCACTGAGCCGTGTCTTTAATCCTCAGTTACCTTATTCTTTTTTTTTTATTTAATATTTTATTTTTTTACATAATCTTATTTTTATTTACTCATTTTATTTGATGCTGGAGATTGAACTCTTGATCTTGGCATGCTAAACAAGTTCTCTGCACTGCCCTATGCTCAGAGCCACTGCCCTATACTCAGAGCCACTGAACTGTGCTCAGAGCCACTGAACTATACTCAGAGCCACTGAACTGTGCTCAGAGACACTGCCCTGTGCTCAGAGCCACTGAACTGTGCTCAGAGCCACTGAACTATGCTCAGAGCCACTGAACTATACTCAGAGCCACTGAACTGTGCTCAGAGCCACTGAACTATGCTCAGAGCCACTGAACTGTGCTCAGAGCCACTGAACTGTGCTCAGAGCCACTGAACTATGCTCAGAGCCACTGCCCTGTGCTCAGAGCCACTGAACTGTGCTCAGAGCCACTGAACTGTGCTCAGAGC